>CAKAOI010046652.1:0-19961 GCA_916701655.1 Sebastiscus albofasciatus | reverse complement strand
AAGGGCAGGTATTAGTATAGGTAACACCCTTTAAACACTATATAAGGGCAGGTATTAGTATAGGTAACACCCTTTAAACACTATATAAGGGCAGGTATTAGTATAGGTAACACCCTTTAAACACTATATAAGGGCAGGTATTAGTATAGGTAACACCCTTTAAACACTATATAAGGGCAGGTATTAGCATAGGTAACACCCCTTAAACACTATATAAGGGTAGCTGTTGTGCCATGTGCAAATACTCTGGCACAAAATTGTAAGAAGAAGAACTTCGTAAAATGTTCTCTTACCTAAGAGAAGAGCAAAAATAATAAAACATTGGTGAATCTCAGAAATCAATGGGTACCAACAAAATAAGAACAAATCAGGTTTGGAAATGAACTCTTTTCTGTCTAGCTGCCACTGTTGCTTGTGGACTCCAAATCTACCAGCCATTCACCTCGCTCAGACTCCATCCATACCATAATAACTCTACTTTAGAAGCAACTGAAGTCAGACAGTGGCTGGTGGTACCACAGTTTAACACTCTGCAGCTCAAGTTACCGCAGTTTCACAAGCGTGTCAGAGAACTGCGGTGGCCTTCAGGTAACGTAGAAACATGAAAGTCTCTCTCTAGAGCCAGAGTTTGGTTTGTCCGTTCTGGGCTACTGTAGAAACATGGAGGAGCATCATGAGGAGGACCTGCTCCCTATGGAGATACGAAGGACTCATTCTAAACTAACGGAAACACAACCATTCTTAGTTTCAGGTGATTATACACTAATGAAACATAGTTATGAATATTATATTCCTTTGCTGCAAATGGGGTTTCTCGAAATGCTACACACTGTACCTTTAACATAAATTATATGAGGAATTTCCAATAATCCAGAAACAATATATGAATATTTACTCTGGTTTAATTTGATCTTTTCTATCAAAGACATCCTTAATTTCCCTATAATTAATACCAAATTATTTCCAGGAAATGATGGACCCACAAAATAAAGCATGACCCAATGTTCATACTATAACCATTCAGCACTTTTCTTTGATTCTTTGTTTCAGTTCTGTTCATTCACAGAGTTGTAATTCATACTTTAGCACATTTGTCATTTCTATATTCCGCATAACATGAGCTCAATTTGTCATCTTTATCCTTTGCTAATTGGTTCTGTGTGTCCTGGTGTTTCCTGCTTCTACGAATAGGGATGATTTATCTAATCTAAGCATATATGTGGAGGGTGTTAATTCAGTGTCACTGTGCGTGTGTTGAATGAAAGAATTGAGGATTAATGGTAGCTGTGTTGTTGTTGTTCCCGGTGTGTGTGTGTGTGTGTGTGTGTGTGTGTGTGTGTGTGTGTGTGTGTGTGTGTGTGTGTGTGTGTGTGTGTGTGTGTGTGTGTGTGTGTGTGGGTGGGAGCCACTGTGGTTTCAGGGGGGCTTTAGTTTTCATCTGAAATGTTTCACAAAAGTCTCTTTTTTTCCTCTCTCCCTCCCCCTTTCTCTGTAGGCAGATGGATGACGCTGATCCCTCACTCCGGAGGTGTGGAATGACAGATGACAGAGGGATTGATACGGCGGGAGAGAGAGAGAAAGAGAGAGGCAGCGTCGGAATGGGTCACTGCCGCCGGTGATGGAAAACAGCTGCAAAGGTCAGGCACATCGATTGGGAGACGAGAAGAAGTAAGTGACCAGATTTACTGATACTGGGATGACAGTGTTTCTCACTCTTCCTCTCTGTCTTCACACTCCATCACTGTTGCTTTCTTTTCTTTTCCCTTTCTCTCTCTGCACCTCCATCACTTTGTAACACACTCACATCTTGTATGTAACACCTACAGCACTTAAAAGGCTCAATATTTCTGACTGAAGGAGCTTCAATGTTGCACTTGCAATGCAGCGTAGCACTTTCTGTAAAGGCCTTTTGTGACATTTCTCACAGTTTTGTTGTCTTAGCTTTAAACCGTGTGGCTGAAAAAGATGTGCCTTTACAGTATTGTGCTGTACCACAACAGTGACTCAACTGTTTCAGTTTAAATTCTTGTGTGTTGGCTCTTTTTAAGAAACATGCCTCTTCTGTTCTTCATGCAGGTGAAACAGCACTTTGTTAGGAATAGATTTTAGGATTCTGTCACCCTAAATATATCAAGGGACCGTTACCTGCAAGGTGAGGCTCACATGGCAGTAGACCTGCTAGCTAGTCAGGCTATGTACACAATGTAAAATATGTTGTAGAACTTGCAGCAACAAAAATGCTCAAGTTAAGTTTAAAGATCAACCTGCTGTGTTTTCTGCTCTGTTCTCTGTTGTCCTCTATTTAATGCAGCACCTTTTTTCTCTGATTTTGATTTAATCAATGCAAAACAATTTCAACAAAAACAGTGATTAGTGAGGGAGATAGGAAACAAATACAGACTTATAGCAAGCCAGCATCCCTCCAAAATATGATGTTACAATACACCACTATACACATTACACAAGCGTAACTTGTGGTTATTCTGAGTAGCCCGATTTTGGCAGATTTGAAAACCACATTTTAGATCCCTCCAATACAGACGTTATGTTTTGAACTTTCTGTATTACAGTTCTATTATCAAAGAATTTTCTATCAAATAAGTGTGTGGGGTGGCCAACTCAATCGCCAGAAAAAAAACACGGAATACATTGAAATTCACCGTTTCTGAACAAAAAATATGTTCCATAAAAAACGTTTCATATCAGCCTGATATCACGCTTGCAGAAACGCACAATGCCACATTAATTTTGTGAAATGAATGGTTAGGATTAGGCAACAAAACTATGTGGTCAAGGTTAGAAAATTTTTTAATTTTTTTTGTTAAAATAATAACACAACAACGTAGCGTAACAACGTAGCGTAACAACGTAGCGTAACAACGTAGCGTAACAACGTAGCGTAACAACGTAGCGTAACAACGTAGCCTAACAGCGTAGCCTAACAACGTAGCCTAACAGCGTAATGACGTAGCGTAACGACGTAGTGTAACAACGTAGCCGTAACAACGTAGCCTAACAACAAAGCCTAATAACATAGCGTAAGAACTGTAACAACATAACAACATAACAAGCATAAATAAATTGGAAAAAGAAAGTTCAGAAACTTGTGTTTGGTGAATTATTTCTCTGTTGTTACAATGCTAATGGTCATTGTATTTTACATGGTTGGAAAGCCTGTTTATTTACCTTCACAGTGATGTCCAACTTGTAAGGATCATGTATTTGTGGGATGAGCAGCACAGCTGATTATGTTGGTAGCGCCAAAGAAACATTTGCCAAAATGCTCTGCCAATGGTAAACAGTGTATTCTCCTGTTGGTGTTGACTCTTGTTTTGAGTTGTTTGGTGGATTGGATGATTGAACTCTCTATCAGTAACAAGGAACAAACAAGACATATTGGCTATCTGACACTTTATTCATTTAATCCACCGTCAGGAGCCTCAGTAGCGGTGGAAGATCCATACGCAGCCACAACAGCCTGGCACCTCCTCCTCATGCTGATCACCAACCTGGTCACACGTTGCTGTGGGATGGCGTTCCATTCCTCAACCAGGATTGGTTGCAGGTCAGCCAGCGTGGTTGTGTTGGTCACTAACACGTACAGCACGCCCAAGCTGATCCTACAAGTGTTGAATTGGGTTGAGGTGTGGACTCTTGGCAGGCCGTTCCATTCTCTCTACTCCCACATTGTGGAGGTCATCTGTGATAACCCTGGCTCTGTGGGGGCGAGCGTTGTCATCTTGGAGGATGAAGTTAGGTCCCAGATTGTGGAGATATGGGATCGCCACTGGCTGCAGAATCTCATCCCGATATCTCGCAGCATTGAGATGGCTTTCAATGATGACAAGCCTTGTTTTGCCAGTGAGGGAGATGCCGCCCCACCTCCCCCCACACCATGACACTGCCCCCACCAATAGCTGTTACTCCATCGGTGCAACAATCAGCATAGTGTTCTCCACGTCGTCTCCATACTTTGACCCTGACATCTGGCAGACAGAACCTGGACTCATCACTGAACATGACATTCCCCCACATGTTCAGGTTCCATTGTCTGTGTTGTCGACACCAGGGCAAACGGGCCTGACGGTGAAGGGCAGTCATTGCAGGCTTCCTGGTAGCCTTATGAGAATACACTGTTTACCATTGGCAGAGCATTTTGGAACATTTTTCTTGGGCGCTCCCCACATAATCAGCTGTGCTGCTCATCCCACAAATGCATGATCCTTACAAGTTGGACATCATTGTGAAGGTAAATAAACAGGCTTTCCAACCATGTAAAATACAATGACCATTAGCATTGATACAACAGAGAAATAATCCAACAAACACAAGTTTCCGAACTTTCTTTTTCCAGTATAGATAACAACCGCACTTAGCGGACATTCTTACATAACGTGACGTAACACGCTGAAGAACGTTACATAACAAGCGTAAAGTCAATGTTTACTTTTGGCTTCACACAGGACATGAACAGTGGCCTCCTGGGTGAAAGTGCTGTGTCTGTTTGACCCATCCACCCTCTCACTTCTTATTATACCATGTTACTTTCAATAACGGTCACTAGTTGTACGACACCACTTGCTCTGACCGGATGCAAAAACGCCGATATTTAATTTTTCAGTGGTTTGCAGAATTGTACAGTGACAATGTTTTGTCCTGGCGACTGGACTGGGCGTGGCCCAACTATAGACATCCCCCAACTCAGATCAGAATGCCTGGCGAGATACATTTTCAGTAATCACTTCATACTGAATTGTGTCCATAGAAAACATCTTCAAACCCACAGCCATCATGATCTGTAAGATATTGTGCTACAGTATTGGCTCACACTGCCATCGGTAGCTGTCCCATCAGACTCTCCTTTTACAGTAACAGCAAGTAGAAGGTACAATTCACCTGAGGCAGGAATGAGCAACTTGAAATGTTCATTAAATTCTACCCATCTACAATGATATGAACACTACAAAAGTCCTAAATAATAGAGGATTTATTCCACCTAAAAGATTGAATGAATCACAGGGTATCATGCATGAGTAATGAAAACATAATAATTAGGCAAACTAAGAAGTTTCAAAACCAAACAAGCACAAGTGTGAATAGTGAAATTGCCCCAATACAAAGTATCATTGTGACATTGAATCATTTAGCAGCATTTGTACCTGGTGGTGTGAATGGATATGAAATATAACCCTTGAATGTTAAGCAGCTTCAGACCACACAAACAAACAAACAGGAAGTGCTGTTTGTCTTTGTGGGGCAGTTTAATAAGAAGAAAATCCCTCCATCCCATTTCCCCGCCACCCTCCTCTGTTTTATCTCTCGGAGCAGAGATGGCTTAAGCAAACATAAGTGCGGCAGCAATTTGTCCCTGCGGTGAAAAGCGGCGGCGACATCTGTGCTTTAACTAGGCGTCTGCTGCGTGATCCTTTGTGAGTCTCCAGTCGTATCTGTGTAGCTCTCTCTACGAAGGGTTTCACAGTCACAACACCAATTATAATCTACAGATGATGTGATTGGTTGGCTGAGACACGCGTGCAGTCACTCTGCATGTAGTCTTTGGTTGGAAGCTAATGAACTGTGTTTTCATGCCAGGTTTTAAACTATATGACTCAAGGAGAATAAGTCACTTCTTTCTCTTTCATTTTGTCTGTTTCCTCTCTTCTCAATCGCTTCCTATATCTCTCCAATCCTTCCTCCTCTCTACCCCCACATCCTCATCCTCCTCCTCTCTTGGTCCTCTCTCTCTGTGTGATGTATTGCTGCTTTATCAGCCTGGTTAAATGGCTCGCCTGCAGTGCTGTTTAGTTTCCTGTGAACTACGCTGATACTCTCCCTGAGAGGAGAAGATAGGAAGCAGCCTGTCCAATACACACTGAGCATTGCAGAGGTCACACACACACACACACACACACACACACACACACACACACACACACACACACACACACACCTCCTCATTGCCTGTTCTTATTTAAATCTGTTTACACAGTTTTCTTGTGTTTAAACCCAGACCTAATTCTACTGTTGTTTACCATTATTTAGAATCATGCAAACAACAACCTCATTAATGGCTTTACTTCTAAAACAACCACACTCCTCTTCTGTATTATTGACTTTATGTTGCACAAAGACCTCTTTTTTCAGCGTAGACACAGTCAAGACAGATAACCACTGAAAGCTGGTGCAGCCTCCTTTAATCAGCTAAAGATATAGACGCTGACCATGCAGCCCTGTCTCCCCTTTAGAGGGAAACATTTTCTCATGAATTGTGAACAAAAACGTAACAAAATTTCTTGGTTAGGTTTAGTAAAAAAAAACTAGGGCTGTCAATCAATTAAACTAATTAAATTAAACCACACATGTTTTATCTGTTCTAAATGTACCTTAAAGGGAGATTAGTCAAGTATGTAATACTCTTATCAACATGGTTGTGGACAAATATGCTGCTTTATGCAAATGTATGTATATATTTATTACTGGATATCAATTAACCCATTAACATTCACATATCTGGAGGTCAGAGGTCAAAGGACCCCTTTGAAAATGGATATGACAGTTTTTCCTCGCAAAATGTTAGTGTGAGTTTGGTTGGTACCGATGGATTCATCAGGTTTTCTAGTTTCCTATGATACCAGTATCTTCACTCTAGCTTTAAAGCTGAGCCACTACAACCTAAAATCACAAGTTGCATTAAAGAAATTAGCAGTGTTAAAATGAATTTACATTAACGTGTTATTATGAAGTTAACTTTGACAACCCCAAAAACCATTATGATTTAGCTTAAAAAGGAGTTTGTTAGGTTATTTAACCTACGGACGTAATTCACTTAACCCTCTATGGGACAGTGTTGCCTCAAAGTAACAAACCCATTTTGGGGCTTTTACACTCACACAACATATCGTCAATTATGATGCAATACTGTAAAAAAATAGGCAGGACAAGAAGGAAACCAATAGCAGTGTCTTATTGTGTCCCACGACTCTCTGGAGGCTAGATGTTGAATCCCTGTTTGCAGCCTTCCTCATATAATTCAGCTCTACAAAAATGGTCTGAAAATGAATTCACAATAATAGATGAGTGAAGTTTGATTTCTAATTGTTTAATGTACTTTATTTGTAATTAATGGAAAATTGTTGAAATGCAAATGTTGCCTTGAGGTAACATCTGTCATGTTCTGTGTGTTCCCCTCTGTCCTTGTCGGTTCGTTTGTTGCTCCAGCCCCGTCTACCTTGTCCTCCGTTTTGATTGTTACCTCCTGCCCTGATCCTGGTGTTCCTCATGTTTCCCTGGTTTGTGATTTTTGGTTTTGTCCTCTGTTTGGTTTTTGTTGTTTGTTTGGATTTGTTCTTTTGGTACTTTGTTCCCCTCCCTGTATTTTTGTTGTTTGGATTATTCAGCTATATATATTAAAGCTCGCTTTTATTTTAAACTACCTTTCTGCCTGTAACTCTGCATTTGGGTTCCTAAATTCACACACCACATGACAGAACGAACCGACAAGGACAGAGGGGAACACACAGGCTTAAATACAAGACGGTGATTAAACACAGGTGAAACAAATCAGGGCGGGGCAGACAATCAACAAAAGGCGGGAAAACAAACAAAGGTAGGAAGTAAAACCAGACAAGACACAGGAGGAGAGAATTACAAAATGAAACAGGAAACACCGGAATAACATAAAAGAAACCAAACCCAACACAAACCAAAATTACATTAACATAAATAACCAGAGACAATCTTAACTTATAACAAAAGGAAAAAAGTTCAATGCTCTGGCACAGCCAGAACATGACAACATCATACCATTATGGATTCCCACCGTGACATTTTTTGCTATTCAAAAGCATAACAGTCATCATAATTTACTTATCATCTCTACAAAATAACCTAGATCATTTTGATATGATGTAGTTGTAATAAAGTTCAGGTTATTACACTGTATAGTCTTCTGTAGCAGAACACTGTGTTAGGGCTGGGCAATATGGCCTAAAAATAATATCGCAATATTTTTAGGCTATATCGCGATACACGATATATATCACCATATTTTCAAATATCCTCTAAGCGCTTCATAAATGCTCAATTTAACCCTTTGATGCATACAATCACACCAATATGATGATTCTTGTAGTCACTGCAGCACACTGTATGTCTGCGTTAAAACATTCTTGTTTATTTTTATTAGTGGTTTCTATTGGAACAATCTTAATCTCGTGCTCTAGCAGTAGTGGACTGTAGACTACTCAAGTACTGTACTATAGTACGGAGCAGGGGACCGCCCTGTAGTGTTACCAGCGGTAACACTGCTGCTCCCGCTGTGCAGCGATCCAGCCGAAAACCCAAACAGAGGCTTGTTTCTTCCTCTCAGCGGCTTCTCTTGTTCACTGTGCTGTTTGTTAGAGCGCCAACACAATGGCGTAATGCCGCTATTGTAGTTACAAATGACTAAAATCCATCAAGTGCAATGCTTGTTAGAAAATATTGATTTCCATGAAGACACCCGTCAGAGTTTTGTCGAGAGCTGGAGGCGGGGCAATATTTAACGGAGGCGGCCGCCTCGTAATTCTCTTTGCAGGTAAAACGCTGCACACAGTCGCCCAGGAGAGAGGTCTGGATGGGGGCGGAGTCTGTGATGTATGGGTGTATGAGAGGGGGCCGGAGGAGAGAGGAGGGAGAGAAGGAAATACCAAAGCGAGTCTCATTCTGGTGGGATGGCTTAAAAACATTACATGACAATTTGTAGTCGATGTTCGCGATGTAGTCATTTTATATGCCGCGATACATCGACTATATTTGATGTACCGCCCATCCCTACACTGTGTGAGTCCTCTCTACAGAGCATATGCTTATATTTTACACATTTACAGAATGGACACATTAATGCATGTCTCTTCAAAGAAGAAGGTAGAACTAGCCCTCCCAGCTGATGTTACTGAGGATGAATGTAGACTTTAATAGTGAGGAAGACAACAAGCTGCGAGGAGGATAAGGATAGTGAGGGTGAAAGTGCAGCGACAGGTATTACTAGTATCAGATAGGGTGTAAAATGTATTGATAACAATTGTTCACCTATTCTTTTCATAGCATGCCTCTCACCATAGTATGTTTATTTCTTTCAGTCAGTGAATACAAAAAGGGCCAAGATGTGTGATGTGTAAGTTGAAAACAACATAAACTAAACTAAACTAAACATGTAGTCCTATGCAGCTTCCATATGCATGGAAAAAGACAGAGAAGAAGAATGTGCCGATGTGATAATAAATGAGCAGATGGCAGAGGAACGCTGTTGTTTTACCGATCCATGTCAGCGCAAAGAAAGTGTGCCATCCATCTTCGTACGTGGTTGTTACTATAAATAAGAGAAGAACATGAACAGAACAAGATGAACTGCAGATGGCCACGGTACGTGCTGTAAATACGTCCTGACAAATAACAGCTGGACACGGTGACTTCCCACAGTCTGGTCATCACAGTGAGGTTGTGAACAGTTCCCAAAATATCAAACAGGTTGCAGATCAGAAAACAGTCATATGAGTCATTTTTTAAAGGTCATATGGGTCATTATGGAAGAGGCTGCAAACAACCTGTTTGATGTTGTCGTTTAGGTATAAGGACTAACAATGTATCTGCTCACACACAAATGAATAATCTGAATTACTAATTATGTTTGCACACAATCACACCTTAACAATAAATGTATGCATCATTAACACACACAGAAACAACAAACATTGACTTCAGGGCGGTCAAAGTTAACACGGTAACGCGTTAACACAAATTAGTTTTAACGCCAATAATTTCTTTCATGCAACTTGTGATTTTTAGGTTGTAGCGGCTCAGTTTTAAAGCTAGAGTGAAGAGTGAGGAGTGAAGACTAGCTTGTCGGGAAGGAGGTTAAATAACGCTCCAAAGTTGAGCTAAATTTTGGCGAGGAAAAACTGTCATGGCCATTTTCAAAGGGCTGTCAAAGTTAACACAATAATGTGTCAACAAAAAATTGTTTTAACGCCACTATTTTCTTTAACGCATTAATGCAACATGCGTTTTTTGTTTTTATTTTAGCGAGCTCAGTTTTAAAGCTAGAGGGAAAATATATGACATATGAATCCATCGGTACCAACCATGTTATACTAGCTTGTCATGAAGGAGGTTAAATAAGGCTCCAAACGCACGCTAAATCTTGGCGAGGAGATACTGTCATGTCCATCTTCAAAGGGGTCCCTTGACCTCTGACCTCCAGATCAGTGAATGGGTTCTATGGGTACCCACGAGTCTCCCCTTTACAGACATGCCCACTTTATGATAATCACATGCAGTTTGGGGCAAGTCATAGTCAAGTCAGCACACTGACACACTGACAGCTGTTGTTGCCTGTTGGGCTGCAGTTAGACATGTTATGATTGGAGCATATTGTTTTATGCTAAATGCAGTACCTGTGAGGGTTTCTGAACAATATCTGTCATTGTTTTGTGTTGTTAATTAATTTCCAATAATAAATATATACATACATATATTTGCATAGTAATATTAAATACTTGACAAATCTCCCCTTAAGGTACATTTTGAACAGATAAAAAACACATGATTAATTTGCGAGTAATCGCGATTATCTCTGAACTATCGTGATTAATTGCGATTAAATATTTGAATCGATGACCAGCCCTGTAGTTTGTACACAATCACACCTAGACCATGAATCTATGAAGTCATTTACACACACAAAAACAACACGCATTGACTTACAATACATTCACATTAAACAAAATAAATGTTAACACACAAACTCAGAATAGCAAAGCAGGTTTTTATTATTGTGCTTTTAGCAATGAGTCTAACATTTACACACTCAGAGTGCCTATTGTACTCTGCTTGATATCATCGTAGACTCACCGCCCACTAAACCATCTCCGCTGGAGGCCTGGGTCCGTCTGGAGATGTACTGACTTTCTATCTCAAACACACACACACACATACACACACATGGACACAGAGGAACACACTCCCTTTTCATTCTTAAACATATGCCCACACATTCTTAAAAAATGTCTCATTGATTTTCACAGTGTTTCTCTCTGTCTTACTGTTTGTTACATGTAAAGACATACAGGCACACACATACACAGACACGCAGTACACTCTGACTCCTCCACATATCCTTGAAGACATTTATGAGGTGCTAAATCACGGACCCGCTGAGAGGTGGTAAGGGTAAATAGAGAGGACAGCCAGTACTTTGGCACACACACACGCACACACTGTGATGTGAGGGTGTAAACATCAGAGCTTCCGTTTCATGTTATCTCCTTCAGTTTGTTTTAAATGACATCATTCTCTCTGCCCAACTTTTATTAAGGGTGCAGACGATATCATAAATGAGTCTGGTAAAGGAAGAATCGCTGTGAGGAAGAAAGAAACAAAGAAGGACAGATCTGAGTGGCCGTGTTGCTGGAGGGCTGGAGGTGGGGGTGGGGGGGGGGGGGGTAGAAATGCAGGAGGGAAGAAGCACCAAAGGGAGGTTAGGGAGAAGGAATGAAGGAAAGTGATGGAAAATGCAATAAAAATGTAAAAGGGATCCAAATACGTAATAAAGGAAGGAAAGACTAAAATAATATAGTTTAGTATATAGTCTTAAAATCTGGCAATCATGACGTAAAAATTAATCATGACGTAAAAATTAACACTTGATAAGAACGACCTAAAATGACAGACACCATCTTTGGGAAAAATGTATTTAACTTTAACTTTTTAGTTTGGCCCATCTCCCATCCGCTAACATGGAGGTGGGAGAAGGGGGGGTTGATGAGCTATACTCCAGCCAGCCACCAGGGGGCGATGTAGATGTTTTGGCTTCACTTTTGGGGAGCTGTCATGTCGTTTATCTTTATATACAGTCTTTGGTGTTAACAAGAACCAATCCAGGGGCTTCTACCAAGAACCATTTTATATTCTAAGAGTTCCTCGAGAGGCTCCTTAAGGGCCGGGGCTGATCTGGTGCAACCCACAACAATTATGGTATTGGGCTGTGATGATCTTTTAGTACCCATGCTTTCAACAATCCTTGAAGGACTCTTTCTTCCAAAAAGGGTCCTTTGGTTGAAAAAGGTGCTTAATGGAACCCTTTGACTTACAAAGAACCTTTTCAAAAACACAAGCAAATGGTTCTGTGTAGAACCTAAGCCTTTCAGAAAGAACCCTTTTGGAACCCTTATTTCCATTTACCCTATAGGGTAAAAGGAAGGTTGGAAAAGACAGACCAACTGATGTTGAAACAGTGAGGAAGATGCAACATCTGTTTTCAACTGATGTTGAAACAGTGAGGAAGATGCAAGAGAGAAAGGTTTGATTGATTTATCAATGATCAATGACTGGGTGGAGAAATATAAAGTTGTGCAAAGAGGAATTTCAAAAATAAATTATATGATGTCTTTTTTTTTGTTGTTGGTTCCTTCCACAGATCAACTTGATCACCAACTCTGACCTAAAAGAAGGATCTTGCAACACCTTTCTTGAATTGATACTCATCTATAAACTAACCAGTGAAGATCTGGTGACTGGAGCAGACAGCAGCCATGGATATGAGGAAACCAATGTTCAGCTCTAAATCAGAAACTCCTGAACTCTCAGTTCAACCAAGAACTGACTGATGCACCACGAAGCAACGCGGGACGTACTGGCTCAGCGTACACCTTGAGAACTCGTCGCCAATGACTTATTGGCAAGAAATGGGAGATTCAAAGCTCAGGGAACAATTTGAGGCTGTTTGCAGCTAGCGGGACTTTATTGGAATACAATTTAAACTGAAAACCATTTGTAGCTAGGCCCTCCCAATCCCCTCTCCCCTCTTCTCTGTCATTTCCTTTCCCCAAAGTCTCATCCTCCCTGTTGTTCCCCTCCCCCCAGAACCTTAATAATGGTATTCTGTTGTTATCAAGAATCCATTTTGGAAGACACACTTCAAAGCTCTTAATAAGTCATGATCAATGCTGACCGCATCGCTCTCTCCACCTTCTTCTTCCCTCTGCTGGTGAAGAAGGTGAATTAAAACCAGGGGAACCCTCCCTGTTTCAACGTCCAATAGGATAAGGGTCTCTCTTTGGGATGGGTGGCCCAACGAGGGCTCTTCTTGGCGGGTTCAGCACCACCACTTCTTCCCTGGAGGTTGGAGGTCGGCCAAGCATAAACCCCCTGGACCTCAACCAATCCTTGACATGGGGGATAGGGTTTGGAGGCAGCAGTGGAGGTGCGGCAGCCATGAGTGCCGGTCTGGACAATTTCACCCAGGAGTCTGTCACCAGGGCAGCGATGAAGGAGAAAAACTGGCCGGCGCTGCTCATACTCGTCATCATCGCGCTGACGATCGGTGGCAACATCCTCGTGATCCTGGCTGTGTCGCTGGAGAAGAAGCTCCAAAACGCCACCAACTTCTTCCTGAGGTCGCTGGCTGTGGCGGACATGCTCGTAGGCATCCTGGTCATGCCGATCTCCCTCATTAACATACTCTATGGTGAGTTGTGACTACCCAAAAACCATATCTGCTTGTGTAAACATGTTGGGTAGAAGACTTGCAGCAAGCAACTAACATTGAAAGCTTCATACATGTGCACTTCTCTGAATAATCTACACACATTGCTGTGATCGCTTTTCATTTCTACTGAAACTTGTTTTTGTGTGTTTTTGTTATGGAGGTGAACTGACCCTTTAAATATGTAATTTCTAGCTGGAAAAATCAAAGAAAATGTTAAAAATGGCTGCATTCAGTGTCAAACATAAGAACGATTTATGTTCTGTCTCTGAGTTTGCTCTGTTAGAAATAAGTTTTCGGTTGGCATATACACACACAAAGGCATCATTCAGGACACCGATTTTTAATGTTACCAGCCGATTGAATGGGCATTACCAATGGTTAACACAGATATTGGGAAAGTGAAACTTTGTGACCTGAACTTTAGGTTTAGGCAACAAAACTACTTGGTTTGGTTTAGGAAAGGATTGTAGTTTAGGTTCAAATAATTTTTTTTTTGTACCATCCATCGCCCCCAACTGCCACAGTTTATCTTGTCCAGCAGCTCCTGGTAAGACGCACCAGCAGGGCTGGCTTTCATAACAAAATACATTTTAATTTAACTTAGCTCTATTGTTAATACCAAAATCACAACAAATCAATAAAATGTCATTTTAACATAAAAACAATGATTTGTATAAACAAATCATTTCTGATGTTTAATTTATATTAAAGGTCACCTATTGTGCAAAATGCACTTTTCCATGTCTTTTTCAGCATCAATATCTGTCCCCAGTGTGTCTACAGGTCACCATTGTATCATAAAAGACCATCCTCTCTCTTTTTCTCCTGCTCCGTTTGTCCGGAAATGGGTGTCGAAAAACGCTGCGCAGCTTTTCCTACTCTTCTGACGTCATTAGAGAATTGCAAGCCAAATAAGGGTTTTCTGGTGGAACCAGAGAGAATGTCCAGCTAGCTGACCCCGCCCCACAGCGCGTCACTCTCTCTACTCCTCAACCTAACTATGACCAAAGTAGCTCCTACTGTTAGTCTCCAGGAACCAGCAGAACAGTCTTCATGTACTCCCATCATCTAAATATAACATGTTCTTTCACAAAGGCTTTATGTAATTACACTGTTTAAACAGCTGATATTTATATATTATATATATTTGATGTCATGCATGTAGAAGAGTACAGGTAGTAGATAGTGACTGTAAGCAACACAACACATTTCTGTTTCACAGTCAAACTTTATTTGAGTAGACATATGACAATATTAATTATTCAAGGCATTTTTAATCATCCCACCTGCAGTTATGTTGACATGGTACAGGAGAAAGTCTTTCAGCTCCGGTAAGCTAAGCTCCGGTGGTCTGTAGTCATGGTAACACAGAGACAGCTCTTACAGTAATTAATATACCATTACTATGATTACTTTACTACGTTTATCAGGTGTCTTTTACCAGACATAATGAACTGACTACTGTTTCACATCTTCTATTTTCCACCCTGATGGTCGCTGTGTTTACACACCGTCACATAGCGGTAGCATATAGCTAACCCGTTAGCATATAGCTACATGCTAACGGGTTAGCTCTGTATCTCATGTAAACAGCTATCTGCTCTCAGCTGTCTGCTCTCCTCTGGGTGATTCTGTCGGTCATTTCTCACAGATGGATCTGTAAAGACAGACATGAAAACAGAGTGTATGTTTGCGGTTTACAGAGTTGATGCAGAATGTAAACACTGAGCTAACTAACAGCTATAAACAGCATTATTTACCTGAGAGAAACCGTCAGGAGAACCTGGAGTCTGGACCGCAGATGTTCATCATTTATCACCGATTTCTGATCAGATTCCTCCAGTAATGTGTGCTGGGTGAAGTTTCTGGTTTATAAACTTTAAAGTAGTTTATAAACTCTTCCTAGCTGCTTCTCTCCCCCTGCATACGAGCTACAGTCAGACCTACAGGTAGCTGTCTCTCTCGTGAGAGCAGAGCTACTCCAGGGGAGGGGGAGAGAGTGAGGCTGTGTTGTTGAGGATGTTTGATTGACATAAAACGCTGACCAATCAGAGCAGAGCGGGAGGAGACAGGCTGTGAATCAGGGTCTGTCAAACAGAGCCTCTGAGCAGACATATTCAGGCTGACAGTATGAGAAGAATAAAGGGTTTTTTTGAACATTGCAGCATGTGAACATGTTCTAGTACAACATTAAAATACATCTATGAACCTGGAAATGAGCATAATATGAGACCTTTAACGGTCGCTGAATGATTTTAACTGTTCAGAAATCAAACAGTCACAGACTCACAGTTAAGCAATAAAGCAATATCAGTTTTGTGAAGAATTTATTGTCGTCACGTCTTACCGCCAAATAATAGAAAAGCATCGATAGTGGTATCGATAAATACTCGGATAGTTAAGCAGTCTTGAAAATGGTATCAATATCAATAAAAATGTAACGATCCCCATCCATAGTCATAATTACTGCAAGGTTGTCGTCGTTGTCTTGTATTTGTATCCATGATCAACCATGTGAATAGATGATAACAGCCTTCTGAACCTACTAGTAGGTGTAGCAGGCCCCTTCTAACCCATATCTATGAGGCTGTTAACCTCTGATAACCCCAATTCAATCGGCTGATAACATTTGAAGTGAGTCTTCAGGAGCACACACTCTTACCTGCACAAAGTTATCTGATTGGCTAACAGTACTCTGTTCAACACAGTAAGAAAACAGATGCTCCAACCTGCTAAAAGGGCTTCTACGTATTGCTCTTGTTCTTTACAGCTTCTTGCTGTAATCATGAAAAGACAGATACATGCCTATAAATCTCACCCAATATTTAAACAATCTTCTCTGCACATTTCTACCCCTGATCTCAGGCACCCACCCACTCACCAGCTGTTGCCAGTACACTGTGCCCTGTCATTATTTCAAAAATATTTTTCAATGCAATTGTTGAAATGATTATTACTTCTCTGAGACATTTCTCACTGTTCTATTGCAAGTGATTCAAGAGCCAGAGGGTGCTAACTGATAATTGCAATATCATACCAGCCATCAACTGCTGTTCTTGCTTACAATATCCCTGCCAGGATTCTGCATGAACGCCCACATTAGCTTAATAGGATGTCGGGTTGTTATATGGTAGGCTGTCTATTGAATTCATTTTCCAATGTTGAGTAAAAACATTAGATTAAAGAGAGGCTGTCTTCCTGTAACATCTCAGCCCGGTCTCTGCATTAAAACCAAAGGCACATTTCTTGTGTACCTGTAAATGTCAACATCGCAGAAGAGCTGAAAGTCAGTGAGAAAATCTTTTGCAGAGCTATAGATGAACACAAGCTGGCCTTTACAGTTTCCAGTGACAGTAATCCTCATTTTAGTGGGTCAAAACTACTTTTATTGTTTTGCTTTAAAGTTCAAAATTAGTTAATGTCTTCAGGGAGTCAAGTCTCACAACAATCAGGCCATTCTTTGGGGGTTCCTTTTGGCTACTTGTGAGCAGAGGAACAAACTCAACATCTGACATTTCATCACCTTATAAAATTGTTACGGCAACCAGTTAGCAAACAGATATTCACAGATGTGCGGGATGTGCCTTTTTACACATCCAATAATGTAAGCATTCAGTTTGAGTCATGTTTCTGTCCACCTTATGAGTTCAATATTCACTCTCCTTTTAGCTCTGGTTTGGTTTCCACCAATCTCCGGACCCATCAACTGTCGGTCTGATGACAATTTAGCCTCTGGGGGTAACGGACAATATTTCTGTGGTTCCGGTATAGCCATAGGATATGCAGGCCAAGACTTCCTCATTCATGCATCAGTTATAGTCTACAGTCCGATTAGCAACTTGAGACACGAGAATGGAGTTGGAGTTGAGAGACAACGTGTACAACCAGATTGTTTCACAAGTACAAGCTAATTTGAAGCTAATAAAAAGCTAAATCAGTTTTCTGAATTTGAAAGGCCGTGATATGTTTAAATAATAAGATAATTATTCAACTATGGCAAGTTTTGTCTTTAAGCTATTTGGGCATGAACTATAGTAATAATAATGGTCCAAAATGATGTATAATTACATAGTTTAAAGACAAAAACCTTCAAATTTTTCCTCATCCAATCCCCATCACTCCCAATACCCCAAGGCTGCACAGAACCTCTGCCCTCTAGAAACCCAGGGGGAAAACTGAAAGATTAGTGTAAAATGATGTTAATAACAATTAAATATAATGATCCTGGTCATTCAAATTAAAGCAAAAACCTGAATGTCAGTGCAGCATTTAGTATGACGTCATTATATAGACTGGCTTTTTCTCATCACCCCCAGCTCCAACTGACTCCCAGCATCCCTGGATGGATTGCTTAGGACCAAAGGAAGTACAGCGCTGAATGGGTAATTGTTTGGATGAGTGGTTTTTGAGAAAGCTTCAAGCAGCGACATCGGAGGCCGAGCAATCTTTGAACGGGCACTGCACTAGTAAATAGAGTTTCAACACAGCACTGCAGTCAACTTGTTCTTGTGGCTGCTGGTCCGTCAACATTTACTGACTCTATTTTGTTGTGAATGGAGGGTTAATGAAGATGGATAAATGACGAGTCATAAGGCATTATGGAAAGACTGTATTGAGTTACATCATAGGAAATGTAGTATTGCAAGTTTCTGGAGCTTGACCCATACTAGGGATTAAAAGTCAAGATGTCTCTGACTATTCAGTCGTCAAATCTGTTTCCTGTGTGAGTCGCCCAGATTCATTCAAGTTGCTGCGGCTCTAGACATATGGGAGGAGTACCAAACATCTTTATTCTGTCTTCTTCCACTACGCCCTGCAGCTTCTTTTGTATCCTCGGCACATCTTTGCCAAACGTATTATATTCATGTCTCCGCTTTGTGGCTGGAATCCTTCAGGAATACTAAACAGGACAGGGAAGGTTGATGGGTGCTTAATGGGCCGCATATGGTCAATGGACACACTCGGGCGCTCACTCTGTGGCTGTCTGTTGGTCCGAGTTGCTGCTGATTGCTCACTGCTGTAATCAATGTTTCACACAAAAAACAAGAAAAAAAAAGAAGAATGTCTTTTCTCTTTTGTCTTTGTCTGATGCACCGACAGTGTGTCATTGATATACACACCTATATAAGAAATGTAGTCCCCTTTAAACGCACACGCCCAGAGCCTGGATCTATACTTGTTATCCATCAGACTGGTACTTGACTGCATTGATCCCCACGGCTGGCTGAGTGATAGACCAGACAGATACACACACACAGGCACGTCACACAATCTTCTCACACCATTTAACTTGATGATGATTATGATGATGATGACAATCATGATAAAAGATGATGTGGATGGTAATTTAGCAACTTTTTATCTCTAAATACTTGCTGTCTACTGACTGCTATTACACACGCACACACACACACACACACACACAGCATTTGGCAAATGTTTGAGTTTATTTAATTGAAATTGCCAGAATGATGACTAAATATAATTGATGGAGTTTAAGCTTCCAAAATAACCAGCACACACACACACACACACACAGGCTGGATATTTATAATGACCCAGAATAAAACCATTACGAGGTAGATGTTCTTTGGACAGGAAAAAATTATTCCAATCATCCTGATCAAATCACTCTTGTCCAATAAATCTCTGCAAATGTACAATTCCAGTCGACCTTGGTTGGGTTCACACACAACTGCCGCACTGTCCACACAAACGACCTCCTTCACATGACCTCATTGTGGCTTGTGTTGCGTGTAAATGGTTGAAAATGTCTGTATGGCAGCAGCAGATCATACAAGAGTGGCAGAAAGTCCTGCAGAAGACAAATATGCATGCATATCCATCCCAACCTCCTCCCTTCGCAGACTTTGTCGCCCTACACCTCCTTTACTCCCATCATGATTGCCACGGCTACTAGAGAGCGTTGTCACTTGGCAACCTGATATCCAACACATTCTCATCCCAACACGTCCCCTCAATTCAATTCAATTCAATTCAATTTATTTTTATATAGCGTCAAATCATAACAGAAGTTATATACGCTTCATATATAGAGCAGGTCTATGACCGTACACCATAGTTTAGAGACCCAACAAGAGATCCACCAAGCACTCTGTGGCCAGGAAAAACTCCCTGTTTAGCGGGAAGAAACCTGGAGCAGAACTGGGCTCTGGGTGGAAGGCCATCTGCCGCTACAGGTTGGGGGGAGAGAGAGAGAGAAAGTGAGAGAGAGAGAGCGAGAGAGAGAGAGAGCACAGCAACCACAATAATAGCCTAGCAGCTGTAATAACTAATACAAGTAGGACTAATAACAAAAACCAATAGCAGTGGATGTAAAAGAGTGATAATACAACTATCAGAATTGATATCATTGGGTCGTCCTCAGACGGGCTTTCCAGCGGAGCTTCCAGCTGTCTCAGTCCACCATACATCT
>CAKAOI010046651.1:0-10856 GCA_916701655.1 Sebastiscus albofasciatus | reverse complement strand
ATGTGTGAAGTATTTAGGTTGAAAAGTTTTAGAATACAAATAATTCCAATGGCATCTAAGATTTCAAATGGTAGGAAGCATTAGGCTTAATCTGTGTTCTCTATCGTGTGGTGACTATCTCTCCAGTTTACATATTCCATTTGTATGGGGAATGATCTCACCTAGCTCAGGTGTCGTGGATAGATTTTAAGACACACCGGCACTGCCGGCCACGCCCAGGCGCGAGTCTATAAAGCGCATGCGCTGGCGTGGGATCGTTGCCATTTTGATCTCCACTTTGGTGCAGAGCGTGTGATACAGAGAAAAAAAACTTAACTCAAACCAGAACATCAGGGTTACAGCATCGAGTCCACTTACCTAGCGTAAGGAGTGAGCGTCTGTCTCTGGCAGCCTCCCCGGACTGCTGTTGTCCATGTCTGGTTACCGTGTCTCCGGTGTGCTGCGTGGCAGCTAATCCGGTTGACCGAGGTACCGGGGCCTCCAGGGTGTATTGCGAAAGTCGCTAACGCGTCCAGAGGCAGTTTGTCAGCTGTGCCGTTAAATCGGCTACAGTGGCGAACGTTGACCAGTGTGTAAAAGGAAAGTAAAGGTCTCCTGGGTGCGCATGGCGGCTAATCCGGTTGACCGAGGTACCGGGGCTCCCAGGACGTATTGCGAGAGTCGCTAACGCGTCCAGAGGCAGTTTGTCAGCTGTGCCGTTAAACCGGCTACAGCGGCGAACATTGACCGGTGTGGGTGTGTGTTCCTGTCCCACTCTGGCGGGTACAGAACAAGTAGTCTGCGGCTACATGCTGTAGTCGTAGCAGTGAGGCGCCACCTTTGGCTGTCGCAGTCCCGGCTGCAGCAGGAAGACCGAGACACACTTCTACGGTTTCCTGTTGAGCCCTCTGCCATGTTTGGTCCGGAAAGGTAAGTATGTCGCAACAGGTCAGGGAAGTCCGGCACGATGCTGGGGAGATGTCGCACCTCAACCCCAGGGCCTGTTGCACAGCCCAAGTGGGGTCCAGAGGACCTTAGACCCCAGCTGGAGGCGTTTCATAGGCAGAGGGCTCGGCGGCAAGAAAGAAAGGGGGGCGTGGCCGAGGTCAGAGACCCTCTAGGCCACATGTGTCAAACTCAAGGCCCGCGGGCTGAATCCGACCCGGCACCTCATTTTATGTGGCCCGCGAGAGCTTGCAAAGAATATAATTTGCTTATCATACAATTCTATGTCGCTTTACAGGTGTCCATAAACTACATGTGCCACAATGCATCTTGATTTTGTTACCTGCGCACTGAAGTGTTTCCAGCAGCGGCACTCTAGCAGAGTGATGTGGTCGCCAAAATGTCCAAGATTAATGTTTGTGTGAATATATGCGTACAGGAAATAGCAGAACAATCAAATGTGCACCCTTGGTCGCACTACTGACAAACAGTTTAGGGGAGAGGGATATGTCGCGAGGTGTTGTGTTGTGTGTGTGGAGAAATGTTGGTGTGTGTGGCCCGGAGGTATGTGTGTATGCTGCCCACCGTCACATTGTTGTACCATAGTTCTGCCCCTCTCAACTGTGACCAAAAAGTTAAACGAAGTCAATGTAATAAATAGTGCTTGATAATATTTGTGTGATGGTAAAAAAAAAGAACTTTATTACTCACTTGAAAATGTTTATCTTTGATGGAAGAGTAATGATGAGGGTTTCTTAATCTCATAAATTCATGGGATCTATGTTATAATAACACATAGAAATGTGAGTGTGTGTGTGTGTGCCCACATTCAGTATTTTTGTGTCTACGTACATGCATATATATCGATGCACAAGCATGTGTTTTTGTTACTGCACTCATTTTTTAAATAAATTGTACATTAGTTGTACACTTGAATGTCTGCTTGCAATATTTTTTCCTAGACTTCTGCTTTCAGAGTTAGTTATTAATTAAGTTATTACTAAAAACCAATAATAATCAAATGCAGAGGCAATTATGTAATATGATAAAGAGTAGATATATTTATATAGTCTTACGGTTACAACCGGCCCTTTGAGGGCAACCATGATGCTGATGTGGCCCGGGCAGAAATTGAGTTTGACACCCCTGCTCTAGGCCATTCCCTTGCTCCTGACGGTGTGCCGGACCCTGACCGCCACTGGCCCTTCTCGACACGAGACGCGGCATGGGCAGCTCCGGACGCAAGTCCCTGAGTTTTTTCCACCATGACCCAGGGATACAGGTTGCAATTTCTGTGCAGTCCTCCTCTGGCAAATTCAGCTCCTCGGGCTACATTGGTGGACCCGAAGCACAGGGAAGTGCTGCAGGCGGAGGTGACATCACTTCTGTCCAAGGGAGCCATAAGAGAGGTGGAACAGGGCGACCAGCAAGCTGGGTTTTACTCCCATTATTTCCTTGTCCCCAACGGGACGGGGGGACTCCGACCAATCCCGGTCCTCAGGGGGCTCAGCAAGTATCTCCGTCCCCTGAGATGCAAGATGCTGACAGTTAAGAGGGTGATACAGGCAGTCAGCCAAGGTGAGGGGTTCGCTACAATCGACCTCGAAGACGCCTATTTTCAGATACCAAAAGAAAGAGGGATCTGGGAAAATCACTGGCGCTTCCTGAGGTTCGAGTTCAAGGGCAGGACCTACGAGTTTCGAGTCCTCCCCTTTGGTATCTCTTCTGCCCCTCGGACTTTCACGAGGTGCATGGATGCTGTCCTAGCACCTCTTCGGCATCTGGGCCTCAAGGTGTTGAATTACCGGATGTGTCCATGCGCCTGGAGCACATCCAGGGTTTAGGCGTACGCCTCAACACAAACAAAAGCAGGTCGGAGCCCGCCCAGGTGACACAGATGGCCTATCTATCCCAGTTCCGGTTAAGAGCAAAGGTCAGCTGGAGACTTTGTCTCTGCCTCATGGGCCTGATGGCAGCTGCCATTCAGGTGGTACCCATGGCACTTCTGCACATGCGACCTGTGCAGAGGTGTCTCCTGAGCTTGGGGTTGTGCCCTCAGAGGTCTCTGTCAACCGAGGTGTCGGTCACCCGGAGGCTTCGTGTGGCCCTTCATTGGTGAGAGCACACAGGCAACATTGCAGTTCACGAATGCTGGGGTGTCAGCGTTCACTGGACTGGCCCCTGGACAGGTCAGCACATAAACGTGTTGGAGCTGAGAGCAGTTCACCTCGCACTCATGCACCTTATGCCACATCTCCGTGAGCATCAGGTGCTGGTAAGAACCGACAGCACCGTAGCTGTAGCCTATGTCAACAGGCAGGGGGGGCATGGGCTCTCCCCTCCTGTGTCGGCAGGCACACAAGCTTTGGACAGTGGGTGCACCCCCAGGTTCTGTCTCTGAAAGCGGTGCATGTGCCAGGCTCTAGAAACACAGCAGCAGACCGGCCGTCCAGAGGAAGTCTGGAACCAGGGGTGTGGAAGCTACACCCCGAGGTTGTATCGGAGATCTGTCGCCGGTTTGGTCCAGTGGACGCAGATCTGTTTGCCTCCGGGGAGACGACACACTGCCCTCTGTTCTTCTCCCTGGGTAGGGACAACCCTCCTCTCGGGACGGTCCATGGCCTCAGGGCCAACTGTATGTCTTCCCTTCTCCCGCCTTTTCTTCGGAGAGTGCAGACAGAGAACAGGAGAGTGATTCTTGTGGCCCCAAATTGGCCCCACATGACATGATTTTAAGCCGGCATTTCACCTCTCCTGCACGGAGCCCCATGGGAGCTTCCAGTCAGGAGAGACCTGCTGTCTCAGGCATGGGGGTCACTGTTCTATCCCTTCCCCCAGGGTCTCAAGATCTGGGCCTGCCCCCTGAGAGGACAGGGTTCCTCACTATGGGGTTGCCAGAACGGGTAGTCACAACCCTCCAAGGGGCTAGGGCGCACTCAACTAGGGCAGCCTACTCCTATCGGTATGGTGGTGTTCCTGTCATGGTGCGAGGCACACCAGGTGGACCCTTTGGCCTGTACGGCTCAAGACATCCTGCAATTCTTGCAGAAACAGTGAGATGCGGGGAAGTCCTCCACCACCCTCAAAGGTATGGTGGCAGCTATTAAGGCTGCTCGGGTTGGGGAACTCAGACTCCCCGAGAGCGGCTGTGTTCTGATCTCGCAGTTCCTCAAAGGGGCTCATTGGCTTACAGCTCGTAGTAGAGGGCCGGCTGCGCCCCTCTGGGATTTGGACCGCGTCCTGGGGGCATTGCAGTGCCCCCTTTTGAGCCTATTGCATCTGCAGAGCTGGAATGGCCGTCACTTAAAACAGCCTTCCTTCTGGCAGTGACCTCTGCGAGGAGAATAGGGGAGCTGCAGGCTCTTTCTATTCATCAAAGCTGCTGCAGGTTTCTGCCAGATGGTGCGGATGTGATCCTTCGCCCTAATCCGGCTTTCCTCCCTAAAATACTCTCGGAAATGCACATGAGCCAGTCAGTTGAGCTTCGTCATTTCTACTCCCCTCAAGAGAGGGAGGGAGTCGACTGACAACAGCCGACACTATGCCCGGTCAAGACCCTGGCGATGTACATAAAACAAACGCAGGTATTTGTTTCAAACCGGAGTGCTTGGGTAGGCCACTGTCGAAGTCAAGGTTGTCACGTTGGGTTGTTGAGACAATCCAACAGGCTTACAGGGAGATGGATGGGCCGTTGCCACCAGGGGTGCGTGCACACTCGACATGAGGTGGAGCGACCTCATGGGCACTGTTGCGGGGTGTCTCGCTAGACGAGATTGCACGGCAGCCACATGGTCAGCTCCATCTACCTTCACCAGATTCTATCACTGAAATGTTGCAGCCGGCACCTCCTTGGTGAGTTGGTGCTGGGTGCAACCCGGATGTGACTTGATCCTACCTGCCCATAGGGCTGGGCCTCCTTATCAGGTCCCCCTGTTGGGGTGATAAGTGTCTCCCCCCTCAGTCAGCTCAGCGTCTTGCGTGCTGACCTGAGTGGCTTTCCTCCCAGTAGAGGCCTTAGCATCTGGCAGGGCCTGTCAACTGGTTGGAGTGTAATGGTGTACATTTGTAAACAGTTCGTCTGTGGAGGTGTACATAATTATTGGTCTACAACGTCTCCTCACGGTGTGTCTTACAGAGTTCCCCATACATATGGAATATGTAAGCTGGAGAGATAGTTTCGACATGATAGAGAACGTTTGGTTACGGTGTAACCTTTGTTCTCTCAGTGAGAGACTATCTCTCCAGTATGAGGCCGCTCGGAGACACGTTACGATCCAAACTAGCAATGATCCTACGCCAGCGCATGCGCTTTATAGACTCGCGTCCAGGCGTAGCCGGCAGTGCCGGTGTGTCTTAAAAACTATCACGTTACCTGACCTAGGTGAGATCATTCCCCATACATATGGAATATTTAAGCTGGAGAGATAGTCTCTCACTCAGAGAACAAAGGTTACACCGTAACCAAACATTGATCGTAGGTGTGAATGTGAGCGTGAATGCAGCAACTTGTTTCTCATGACAAAAGAAGGGAGCATGCCATGATACTGAGCCAAGAAACTGACAGATTGACAGCTGAAATTCTGTATCCTGTAACTGGTTTTTGTTCCATGTCAAGGTGTACCAACATTTCTGAAAAAGTAAGCATCTATGAGTCATGTCATTAGCCTACATTCACATCAAGACCTTAATAGATGTGAACTGTCACATAAGGTGAAAGGTTTGGACTGAATAGGCCCTTTTCACAGAAGCCATTTTGACATGTCATTGCAGGGTAAACACAGGTGACACAGCGACAATACAACACAGTGAGCATGCACAATAACAGGGCCATAATTGATGTAATTAATTACCTCCGTCAAGACCGAAGGCCTGAGAAGGAGGTTGTGTTTTCACCGGCGTTGGTTTGTTGGTTTGTCCGTTTGGAGGATAACTTCAAAAATCAATGGATCTGAATGAAATTTTTGGAGGGGTGGGGTGTGGCACAATGAACAATCCATTCAATTCTGGTGGCGATCCAGAGGGCGGGGGGTCAGCGACGTACATGAAACCTGTCTTGGCGGAGGTCTTCTAGTTACACCTGTGTTCACCTTGAAATGACATGTCAAAATGGCTGCTGTGAAAAGGGCCGATTAAAAGACACTGATATAGGTTAAAACAATGAAAGCAGACATAAAGGGGGAATTTATAACTTTTCGTCTTATATCTTTTTATTTTGGGTAAGCACATTTTTAGGTGTATTAATAATGCTGTCAGGAGATGTCACACTTATAAAAGTGAGATTGTTGCCACAGTGGATTGTGCGTTAACAAAACCATTTAATCCTTTTTTTGGAGTTTCAGTCAATACCATCAGACCTGGAGCAAACACTGTTGCTACTACTGTAACTAGGAAGCTCACTCATAATGGGCAAGCGTCAATTTAAGCAAAAGCTTCAATAAACCTATCATTTTACATTGGTTAATCCATCAATCCATTTCTTGAAATGGGGGTGTTAATTTAATTAATATATCATTAAGAATTATAGTTACATACTACTGGGTAGTACTGAGAAAGTGTGATATAATAACACATAATTTAAGGTTGTATCCTCCCTACTCATTTTCCATCACACATTCATACTTTGGCCAGTGTAATAGTGAAACAGGTATTAAAGTACATTTTGTAGTATTAAAAATGTCTAAAAATAGTCTTTCATTTAACATGGTGTACGCAGCTGCAGTTTACTTGTCTTTATTAAAACAATATGCTGCAATTGTCAATTAAAAAAAATCTGTTTTTTTTTTACACTGAGGTTGGAAGGAGAATACATATTCACAATTAACAAAAAAAGTGATTTCATACTGGAACATATCACAAATTGACACTTGCTTAGAATAATATGAGGAAATGAAGCTGAGATGCTTTTCTTTTGATGTGTCAATATAAACAGTATTGTTTTGTACTTTAATTGTATTGTATCATCTATTTGCATATTTGCTCTGATAAATCCAAATATCATATACAATATTTATTCAGTATGTTTCAATATGCAATTATTATTTTTTTCTTTTCTTGTATTTCTTCCCCACTACCACGTCACTAGAAATCTACATTTATGTGTTTGTCCCTACTTACTGTCACATTGGTGGAACTTCTTTCAACACTCACATAGACCTTTTCAGACCTCAGTGATCAGATCACAAGTGGACTGCTCTAAAAGTACAGGTGTGAATACACTCAAGACGCATTGAGGACGTATTGAGATCCGATCTTTCAGATCACATTTAGAGGTGGTCTGGGCCACATATGGATACATTCTTTTAGAAGTGTGTACGTGAATGTGTTCTAGGCCACATTAAGGACCGCCTACTCAACTGATGTCCCACTGGGATCAGCGGGATCACTGCGCTCCTCAGGTGAATAAACAGGCAGACACGAGTACTTGTCGGCATGGAAACGGCCTCTGTGCTCAACTGTATCCTGTCGGTACAACTGTATTTTATTATAATATATCTTGTTTATAGGCTACATATCTACAGACTATCAGACGAGGCACGCAAAGTGCATTATTATCATATTGTCGGAGATGTGTCTGTGTTTTTGTTCAGTCGCTTTGCACGGAGCTGACACCCGACCGTCCGTCCGTCCATCCGTCCACCCGGCCACCCGGCCACCCGCCCGCTCTCTCTCCTCCCCGGCTGTCTGGAGCTATGTGCCCCGCTGTCGTCTGGCAAAAGCAGCAGTGCTAATACAATGTACCAGAATTCACAAATATGCTGGATATTAATACGGACATTCATGTAATATCACATCACAATGGCTGCTATATTGACCGTGTGTTTACTATGTGTTTATTTGCATATAGAGCAGGGGAATGAGATCGGATTACAAGCGGCCACTCATGACGCATGTGGAGACGCATTCTAATGCCAGGTGTGAACAGATGTACTTAAAGCTGTCCACCTGGTCTGAACAGGGCCTTAAGTGGAATGCTCCCTCAACTTGTTTCCCATGACAAGAGAAGGGAGTATGCCATGATACTAAGCCAAGAAACTGACAGATTGACACATGAAATTCTTCATCCTTTCATTATTTTTTGTTCCTGACGAAGGTGTGACACATGTGTAAGTCACGTAATTAGCCTTCATTCCATTCCAATATAAAGGCCTTAATTGATGTGTACCGTCACATAAGGTGAAATGTTTGCAATATCACAGATGTGATCCAGACTAAATTAAAAGACACTGAAATAGTTAAAAACATTGAAATCAGATAGAAAGGGGGAATTTATAACTTTAGATCTTAAATCTTTTTATTTTGGGTAAGTGCATTTTTAAAGTTGACATGAAGCAGTCAACCAAATTAAGCTGATTTACTAAATGGATTTCCACTCGAATCAACAATTATAAAACAAACATGACAAATGTCAGCATTTAAAAGAAAAAAAAGAAGCTTCGTTTTATCTTTCGCTGCAAGAGCGCCACCATGTTGCAGCACTCTAGCCTGTTACGTCACGAGGTTGGTTGGCTCGGCTGAGTTCTACAGATACAACAGTAGAGACAGTGAAAAACGGAGACTGAGGAGGCACAGGACAGAAGAAAACAAAAGGGGGACACTATTGTATTGTTTCTAGATGTAAAGATGAGTGTTGCCATATTATAGCCAAGAACAAAACATTCCATTTTCATAAACTGCTGTTGAAAATGTGTCTATCTTGTGGGTAACTTTGTCTACGATAGTAACTAACGATGGTTGATGGTAAAATGTTGTGTTTGAGCAATTACCACAGACTAGCAAACACATTAGCCTTGTCTGTCTCAATGTGTCAGCCCTGTGATAGTCTGGCGACCTGTCCAGGGTGTACACCGCCTTCGCCCAATGTCAGCTGGCATCGGCTCCAAACCCCCCACGACCCTGAATGGGATAAGCGGTTACAGATAATGACTAATCATATAGCAGGTATTAAAGGTACATTGTGTAAGATTACGCTCACTCCTCTCTTTCAAGACTGCGGTAACATGAGCGGCCGAGGGCAAAACCGTGGTAACGCCGTTTGCCTCGCTCAGAGGCCATCCTTACCATAATAACAGCATTTTAGGAGCAACAGAAGTCAGATGGCTATCAGCACCACGGTTTTGCACTCTACGGCTCACGTTACTGCAGTTTCACAAGCATGTCGGAGAACTACGGTGGCCTTCAGGTGAAGTAAAAATGTGAAAGGCTCTCTCCAGAGCTAGCGTTTTTGGTTTGTCTGTTCTGGGCTACTGTAGAAACATGGCGGAGCCATGATATGAAGGGCTCATTCCAATCTAACGCAAACAACGATTCTTAGTTTCAGGTATAAACTAATGAAAACATAGTTTTGAATATTATATTCCATTTCTGCTAATAGATCCCCTGACATGTTACACATTGTTCCTTTAAAGTACATTACACATTAAAAAATGTCTTTAAAAGTCTTACATTTAACATGGGGAACCCTACAGAAACCCTGTATGAGCAGCTGCCGTTTCTATTGACATTAACATTGGAAAAGAAATACAACTACATATTCACAAGTTATTAAATATAGTGATTTCATACTGGAACATATCACAAATTGACACTTCAGAAGAATATGAAAAAATAAAACTGAGATGCTTTTCTTTTGATGTGTCAATATAAATAGTATTGTTTTGTTCTTTAACTGTATTGTATCATCTATTTACATATTTAGTCTGATAATTCCAAATATCATATACAATATTTATTCAGTATGTTCAATATGCAATTCTTTTTTCTTTTCTTGTATTTCTTCCTGCTCTATTACCACGTCACTAGAAATCTACATTTATTTGTTTGTCCTAACTTACTGTCACATTGGTGGAACTTCTTTCAACACTCACATAGGTGGAATGAACCAGCAACTTGTTTCTAAAGAAGGGAGTATGCCATGATACTGAGCCAAGAAACTGACAGCAGATATTCTGTATCCTGTGATTGATTTTTGTTCCATGTCAAGCTGTACCAACATTTCTGAAAAAGTCACCTATGAGTCATGTCATTAGCCTTCATTCTGTTGCAATATAAAGGCCTTAATAGATGCAGACTGTCACATATGGTGACAGGTTTTCAATATCACAGATGTGAACTGGACTGGATAAAAAGATACTGAAATAGTTTAAAACATTGAAAGCAGATATAAAAGAGGAATTCATAATTTTGGGTCATTTTGGGTAAGTACAATTTAAGTCTATATATAATGCTACTATAATGAACTAAAAGTGGGATTGTTGTGAAAGTGGATTGTGTGTTCAGGAGGCAGGTTAAACGTTTTTTTGAGGAGTTTCAGTCAGCACCATCAGATGTGTAAATTTAAGCAAAAGCTTCAATAAATGTAAGCAAATTCAGCATTTTACATTGGTTAATTCATCAATCCATTTTATGCTGCTTATCCAGGTCCAGGTCGCATTGATTTAATTAATTATATCATTAACAATTATTCTTATATACTGCTGGGAAGTACTGAAAAAATGTGATGATACATAATTTTAGGCTATATCCTCCCTATTGGTTTTCCATAATAATACCATACTTTGGCCAGTATAATCATGAAACAGGTAGGCTGTTAAAGTACATTATGTGGTATTAAAAGGTCTCAAAAAGTCTTACATTTAATGTGGTGAATCCTGTGTCCATATGAATATTACTGTTTTGTACTTTAAATGTATTATATCATCCATTTTTATATTTACTATGATAACTCCAAATATCATATACAATAGTTTAATGAGTTTGAATATATATATGTATATATGCTGGAAAAACAATTGTTGTTACAATGCTAACTGGCATTGTATTTTACATCATTGGAAAGCCTGTTTATTTACCTTCGCAATGATGTCCAACTTGTAAGGATCATGCATTTGTGGGATGAGCAGCACAGCTGATTATGTGGGGAGCGCCCAAGAAAA
>CAKAOI010046650.1:789-12582 GCA_916701655.1 Sebastiscus albofasciatus | reverse complement strand
AACGCAAGTTTGTTTTAACGCCACTAATTTCTTTAACGCATTGACGCAACTTGCAATTTTTAGGTTGCAGCGGGCTCAGTTTTAAAGCTAGAGAGAAGATACTGGCATAAGATAAGATATTCCTTTATTAGTCCCACAGTGGCATCATGTGAAACTAGAAAACCTAAAGAATCCATCGGTACCGACCATGTCATACTAGCTTGTAGTGAAGGAGGTTAAATAACGCTCCAAACTTACACTAAATTTTGGCTAGGAAAAACTGTCATGGCCATCTTCAAAGGGGTCCCTTGACCTCTGACCTCCAGATCAGTGAATGTAAATGGGTTCTATGGGTACCCACGAGTCTCCCCTTTACAGACATGCCGACTTTATGATGATCACATGCAGTTTGGGGCAAGTCATAGTCAAGTCAGCTCACTGACACACTGACAGCTGTTGTTACCTGTTGGGCATGTTATGATTTGAGCATAAATAAATTTCAGCAATAATAAATAAATAAAAAATATGTGATTCATTTGTGATTAATTGTGATTAACAACGGACAATCATGCAATTAATAACAATTACATATTATATATATTATATCGATTGACAGCCCTACTTAGAAAACATTTAATATAGCACATGGCCTGTGAATTATTTGAGTATTTTGGTTGATAATTAGTTCATTATTAACTAAAGGCTTATAAATGACTTATGACTGATCATTATTATAAAGTTTTACCACTGATTCTTTACTGCACCAGGAACCATTGAAATTGGGCAAGGCTTTGCAGAAGCATGTTGACACCAGTAGGTGGTAGAAGCAGACAACTGCTTGAAATAGTATCAGTTCAACAGGAGGGGGAATATAGTGGCAATCCTTCTCCTGATAAAGATTATTAACATTATTATATAAGTTGCCGACATCGCCGCAGACCCCTGGCGCCTTTTACGTGGGCTGAGCACCGATCTGGCGCCCCCTTGACCACGGTGCGGCGAGGTCCAGGTGGGGAGCGTTGTAAAGCTGCGGCCGCGAGCCACCTTCACCCAGAGCCTTTCCAAGCTGACCTACATCCGGTCACGGCGCACCGCCTCGTATGATGGACTCCCCAGCCTGCCGTATGTCGCTCACACCCTCCAGCTGGCTGTTAACGAGGGTCTTTTGGTACAGAGAAGTACTCGTATCGGTACTCGGTATCGGCGAGTCCCTAAATGTTAGAACTTGTACTTGTACCTGGTCTGAAATAAAGTGGTATCGGTGCATCCCTAGTTTTGGTTCAACGCTCTCATCAACGTTGTTATCACCACCACCACCAGTAGCTGTTTTAACGAAACAAAGCTCTGATAAACCCAGTGTACACTACCTGCTCAGCACCAACCAGCACTGAATGGTGAACACTGATTCAGCCCATGCCGTATATCTAACTTCTGTTCAGTGTGCTCCTGTGATTCGTGCGGCTGTGTTTGAGTGAGAGTGTGCTCTCTGTGCCTGTAAGGATCTGTGAGAGTGAATCCATCGGCAGGACCATCTGTGTACATTTTGTAAACAGAATAGAGTCATTTTGTAAGTAGTATAAGTTTGCATTTTGTAAATAGCACTGAATCTGTAGGGGTGCCATTTTATTTATGTATTTATTTCTCCTGTTTTTGCTTTATCACGAGTTAGGTTTAGTTAGTGTCTTTTTGTTTTTAACCTAGGTTAGTCAGCACTTTCTGAGGAGATAGAAGACTTGTTATTTTGGACTTGTTTCACTCAGAATTATATTGCTTCAACATTTTGACACCATTTCATCCCTTTGTAGTAATTATCACATTATTATTATTTTACTTTAATCACAATCCAGTGTTCAGACTCTGGCTCGGTGAGTGGGGAGGGAACAACCTTTAAGTGTACAGTGTGTGGGATTTGGCAGCATCTAGTGGTGTGGTTGCAGATTGCAGCCAACTGAGTACCCCTGCGCTCACTCCTCCCTTTCCAAGACTGCAGTAACGTGAGCTGCTCAGTGCAAAACCGCAGTACCACCGTTGGCCTCGCTCAGATGCCATCCTTACCATAATAATACCACTTTAGGGGGGGTCACTGGGACTCATGCACACAACACAACCCGTTCTCATCGGTCAAATACGGCCACTTTGTATCTGACAGAGCTAAAGAGGGACTTTTTGCCTCGGTATCAAGCACTGAGGGGCGTGACAGAGCCGTGGTATTTGACCACCTGAACGGGCTGCACACCCTGCGCTGTTATTGGCTGGGGGGTTACACCCCCACGTGGACCTAAAGGCTGTTTGCAGATGCCCAGAAGAGTCCCTAGTAAAGCAAAATAAGAAGAGAAAATCCAAGCAGAGGGCTGCAGAGTCTCTGCAGAAACACCACCACACACTTCTAATGGGGCATAGTGATGATTGAGAGGGATTCTTTTTGCATCAGTCTATATATTGCTTTTTAGTTAGTTCTTGCATATTATACCTTTAATTCATCAATAATTATAATACAATATATATTATTCTAAAATGGGCCATAATGAGTACTTTTTCTTTTGGTGCTTTAAAGCTGAAGTAGGCGAGAATGGATTCAAAAAAGTTATTTTTATAAAACGGTCGCTATATCCTGACAGTAGTGCATGAGACAGGTAACCTGAAGAAAATCATGTTCCTCTGTGTCCTCCGGTGCTCCTGACGGCATCTGCAAGATTTCACAGACCGGAAGAAAACAAGCAGTCAGAGCTGATCTGCTGTCCAGCTGCTGTCTATGAGAGCTGGCTGTCAATCACTCGCGAACTCCGACCAAACAGTCAAACTAGGCAGCACTGATCAAATATGAATCAATATTCTGTTACTGTAATGACTATTTCTCTCCTCAGATGTTCTCAGAATCATCTTGTAGTGTACTGTTTAGCTGTATATGAGAAAGTTTGTGACATGGCAGCCATTGTGAAATCTCCGGGAAATCTCTTGAAGGAACGCCAAGTTTGGTCACGTGACCGGAGCACAGCCAATAGGAACGCTCTCTCTCTCTGAAATGACCTGATTGGTCAAAGTCTCCCGTTACAGGCTAGATGTTCTAAAGCCTGAAAACAGAGCCATGAGGAGGAGCAGAAGTCTAGTTTTCTCTCAGAACACTTGAATTACAATATGCTGAAAGGTTATTATGGGATTTTTGCCCAGTGATGCCAAAAATATACTGCCTACTGCAGGTTTAAGTATATTTTGATACTTTCATACTTTCTGAATGCAGGACTGTTACTTGTAACAGAGTATTTTAACACTGTAGTATTGCTACTTCGACTTCAAGGTAAAAAAAATCTAAATGTTCACCTTCTTTTATAGCATAGTGAGTGTAATTAACTTGCATTATATTCTAATCGGATACAAAATATGCAAAATGACGGATTCATTTATCTTACATTTCTTTATCATCATTTTTGATGGCTAGTCATATTTATCATTTACTGTATGTTCTGCTTCTCATATTGTGGCTTTTGAATGTGAATTGAACTCTGCCTTTTGTTTTTTATAAAATTGAGAGTTCAATAAAGTTATGGAAAACAACTGCCATGGCTGACCTATCAGTAACAGCTGTGATGAAAATGAATGTTTTTCTTTAACCAATAGGAAAGGAGCTCTAATGTTTACAGTGTTGATCTGGTCAGAACTGCCTCTAGAAGAATACTCCACCGAGTCATTTAGCAATGACGCCTGTAACATTGTCGGACTCACAATGGACAGAAAAAGAACAAAAAAACTGACCAGTTGGTGTCACTAGATCAAAAGTCAGGGAATCAACAAAAGCCATTAGGATTCATCCTCTAGTGGGTGATTATTCTAAAATGTGCAGTAATTAATGACAACAATTAAAGCTAGCTTTTGTCAAACAGTCATGACTATGGTAATACCAGAGAGTTTGTGTCAACAGCATACACACCTCCATTCTTACTTACCATTTAGACTTGACTCATGATGGGAACATTCATTGGTGGGTGAATGCAACACAGCTGGACCTGACCATTTTTATGATTAAAATATATATATATATATTTCATCAACAAGTTAAGACAGAGCCTGAAAAACATATTTTGTTTAATCAAATATATACAGCACCAAGAGAAAAAAAGGCTGTATAGAAACAGAGTTACAAAGTAGTTATATTCACTGAAATCTAGAGCTGAAATGGGTTAAACCTGTCTTAACGCAAACTGACAATTAATGGCACAAAAATATTCCTTTGAGGAAGATCTAATTCACTTGTTAGAGTTTGAAGATGATTCAGTACAAATGTGGAAATACGCCTTAAATACTAAATGGTGCTGTAACACCATTAACTGCATGTGTAAATAATGAATGTTGAACATGAGGTCCACCTGGTCCGTCAGGGCTCACAGCAGGTTCAAATGATCAGACCGTCGTGACACTCCACAGATCTATGATAAAAGGAGAAAAATAATGATGAAACACGAGAGCAAATGACGGTTACTCAATGCTGCTGACAAATGTCCTTTATCATCATGCAGTTCACGAAGACTAGGGACGCACCGATACCAATACCAATACCGGATCGGATATCGGGACGATGCTGACTCAAATAGCTGGATCAGTGACAATGAAGCCGATCTATTCAATTCAATTCTATGTTTATATACTATATATATGATATACCGGAATTTTTATTCACAATGAACAATCCATTTGATTTTGGTGGCGATCCGGATCATAATCCGGATTAAGGAATTTTTTTAAGCATTCCGATCAGCCTGAGCATTAAAGACCACAGGGTATAACACATGCGCAGTGTAACTGATGACGTGTTGATGACGCGTGACCACGCCTTCTTCTGAGAGCAGAGAGATACGTGTGTGGATGTGTGGCGAGACTTCGAGGTGCGGGAGATGCCGACCGTCTGCGGTGAAAAAGAACAAAGCGGTAGATGACGGGATGAGACACAATGTAGTGTAACGTTATACAGACATAACAAGACTGCTGAATGAGAGAGACATCCGCCGATACGTCACACGGAAACACACCGTGTTAATAATAAGCCGACCACTGTGACCTGTTTTTAAAGTCACGCACCTTGGCGGAGGTCTGCGCTCTCTGAGTGCAATTCTAGTTACAATATGATTTCAGTAAGGAAGAAAAAGACATTCTGATGTTTTGGTTGGAATTGGTTTTTACCCCGAAAATGGAGCATCATAATATACTGTAACTAAAACATGTTAAATTGGTATCATCATACTGTGGAATTATTGGAGTGGAAATCAGCAAACATTCCACCATTTCATTTGATGAAACATTCCCAAGCGGGAACATTAATCAAGCTTTCAATTCGTCAATGACACACACACACACACACACACACACAGTCAAAAATGATTTTTGTCACACTTTAGTTTACTTACTTTAATCAGGTCAGGGAGTTGGCTGGCTGTGTGACTTTTTGCTTCACCTTCTGGTTGAATGCTTCAAGCTTGAAAGAAAAGAATAGAAGTGGTTGAACAATATAGAAATTATTGTGACATTTTTAACCACTAGGTAGCCAGCATATGCCTCAAAACACAAGTGGTGCTATACAATCACAAGATGAAAAACATACAAATATGCAGGTGCGGTACTCCATGAGAAAATACTAAAAATGTTCTAAAATATCGTCTGAAAATGTTGAGAAATCGTAAAGATTCCTGGGCCCGTATTTATCAAGCATCTCAGAATCATTCTTAGGACTAAAACTGTGGGCACACTGCTGCATGAGGCTCGCGTGGCGTCTACGTCGCGTGGTGGCTGCATGATGCAGGAGTCTGGTGTTCACACTAGACACGAGTTGGCTGCGTGTCGGCTACCTGTCAGCTGTGTTTCTGCTGCTGCTGTCAGCCCTTTCTTTCTGCATAGAGTTTGCCTTTTAATGGCCATTTAACTTCATGATAAATATAATTGATATTTATTTTAGACAGAGAAAGGTTCAGAAACGTGTGGTAATTAGTAAATAATAGTAATAACCAAACAATTAAAACTCGTACTGTATTCATTTATGATGCTTTCCAAGTCACAGCTTGTTCCACATCACTGTCCGGCACATATTTCACAATAAAAGCCTCATGTTAACAAATGAAGGAATTCTGTGCAAAGAAAACCCGCTTAAGGGCTTTTATTTCGAAATGAAAGCAGGAAGTGTTGATTTAAACCCCAAACTTTATCTATTTTTAGAGCTCTCAAAGTGACTGTTTTTCCACAGCACTGACTGCTCATATTTCAGAATAAAAGCCTTGTGTTAACAAATGCAGGGATTCTGTCTATAGAAAAAACGCCTGAAGGCTTTTATTTTGAAATGAAAGCAGGAAGTGTTGATTGAAAAACAAGTTTACTTAACTTTACTTTTTTTTCATCTCCGTAACATATTCTACAGATAAACCTCGAAACTGTAGTAAAGTCTTGCTGATATGAAGTTAATATACAGTCAATAGATCCCTTTCACTGTCTGTGACATTCTACAGATGTCTAGACATGTAAACTGTATTATGTAGCTGATATGATGTCCATATACTGTCAATAGATCACCTTCACTGTCTGTTGCTGCTGGGACACGCAGCCGAGACGCGAGCGGCTATAATAAATAAATAAATAATAAATAGGCGAGCCTTCCGTCGGCTTGCGTCCGCCAGTGTTGGAGGATTTTGGCCAATTTCACACGGTGAATCTGCGACGGAGCCCGTCAGTGAGAGAATTACTCTCCTTGGCAGTTCAGATTAAACAAATCAGTGCAGGAGAAGAGAAACGGAATTGAGGAAAACAAGTCAACGAGTAAAGTCAAGAGGAAAAACACAGAAGGCTCTTTTCATCTCATCTGATCATTCCAACACAGATATTTTCACAGTGACATGAACATCTGGAATGAAGCTAAGTGGTGAGTGAGAGTGGTGTGAAAATGGTCGGCAAATGCCGCTTTGTTTCATGAACGTATCATAACAACGACTTGTATATCTGCCATTCTCGGTCTTCCAGTTTCCCCTTTTTGAATGATGAATACAGACTACCGCCGCCTGCTGGTGTGGAAAGTTATTTCATCTCACGCAGGCACAGAACGTACATGCGAACTGGCCGTCGGTTGTCGTCTTTGGCGACGCAACAGTTGGCCTTCATCACCGCTAGTTCTTTGATGTCAGCTTGGTGTGTCTGGGACTCTAAAAACACTTTTTAGTAAGTTATGAAGCTTCCTACTGAACACTGACTTTCAGCAAGAAGTTTGTCAGTTTTCTGACAGTTGCAATTTGAAATATCAATGAAAGAATGGAAAATGCAGAAAATAGCACCATTCTTTTGTGTATAGGTTTTATATGTATAGGTAAATAATATATAACTGAGCCATTTACATATCTAATTTGCTTAACTCCTACACTGGTAATCATATTAACCAATACAATTTAAACCTGTAGACTAGATCATTTGATTGAGCTATGTTACTTATCAATCGTTTTGCAGTACCTTTTGTATGTATTGTGCATATTGCACACACAGCAATGGATTTGCATGGGACTCCATTAAAAAACTTTTATCTTTTCCCACTGTTCAACTCACCTTTCAATTCCACCTCCTGGTGACTGATGTAGGCTATCCTTACAGGTGGGGGAAATGTACTATTTCTCTAATGTTACTGTAGGGAAATACACTGTAATATTGTGGATATATCGCTTAAAAAAAGTCCTGTCATTGGTAATCTTAAAAAAATGAATGAATGATTAAATGAATAAACCCACAATTTGAGTCAATTATGCTTGTTTTTCCATAACTTAAAGCTGCAGTAGGTAGAAATGGAGCAAATATGATTAACAAAAGTTATTTTTATAAAACGGTCACTATGTCCTGACAGTAGACCATGAGACAGGTAACCTAAAAAAACCTCATGTGCCTCTGTGTCCTCTGGTGCTCCTAATGACATCTGCAAGATTTCACAGACCGGAGGAAAACAACCAATCAGAGCTGATCTGGAGCCTGCTGACTCTGAGCAGCTGTCAATCACTCGCAAACTCCGATGAAACGGTGAAACTAGGCAGCGCGGATCACATATGAATCAATATTCTGTTACTGTAATGACTATTTTTCTCCTCAGATGTTTTCAGAATCATCTTGTAGTGTACTGTTTAGCTGTAAAATCAGAAAGTTTGTGACCTGGCAGCCATGGTGAGATCAGTTGAGGAAATACCAAGCACCGCCCACCAGCTGGAGCAAACTTTCTAATTTTACAGCTAAACAGTACACTACAAGATGATTCTGACAACATTTGAGGCAAGAAATAGTCATTACAGTAACAGAATATTGATTCATATTTGATCAGCGCTGCCTAGTTTGACCGTTTGATCGGAGTTCACGAGTGATTGACAGCTGCCTCCGTTGAATGAACAGCCAATAGGAATGCTCTCTCTCTGAAATGACCTGTGATTGGTCAAAGTCTCCCGTCACAGGCTAGATTTTCTAAAAACAGAACCATGAGGAGGAGCAGAAGTCTAGTTTTCTCTCACAGAACACTTGAATTACAATATGCTGAAAGGTGATTATGGAATTTTTGCCCAATGATGCCAAAAACATTCTGCCTGCTGAAGGTTTAACGCTGTGTACACTTGATTCCTCATTGCAGAAGGTATTAAAAATGGTGGCCGTGAAAGAACCAAATCATCACTGTTGCAAGGCTACATCTTCCCTGTCGCTGTGAGGACTCACCTCACACAAAGTCCATGATCAATAGCGATCAATGAACATCTCACACAAAATGTGCGCACATATCTCTACTTGAACATCATCTCCTGGCGCCTAACAGGGTAGGACACCTCTGGACAGCTCTCCTAAATATTGGCCAAGATAGGAGTGATTCAAAAGTTAACAAAGTTGATACAATGCTTTTACTCCTGGTCCTAAAAGTAGGAAAAACATATGCATCACTGAGAATTTTTGGTCAGTCTGGAGTGATTTCCTAATCTGAGACAGTTGATAAATACAAGCCCTGACCCACAAATGAAACATTTCACTTGTTGTGACTTTGATATAGCCTGCTATCAAGCGTACAGACGAACGGGACAAACCCTCCTAAAATGAGATGGATTAGGAAGCTGATAAAACCAACACTCCACTAACCGTTTTCCTCAGGTTCGCCTTTATTTCCTCCTCTGTTGGTGGCTGTTTTTCCTCTTCTGACTGCTCGGAGTCATCTTTATCAAGCTGTGGAGCCTCCACCTTCCCCACCAAATTTACACTCTGTTTTGCTGCCATTTTTTGTTGTTTAGGAACTGCTTTTTTCTTTTTCCTACGCATACGTAAACGCCTATTCTTGTGAGTTTCTAACTTCCCCTTCCTCTTGGGGCATTTGTGAGTGGTGAGTCTCTGTAGACAGCGATCATTGGCTGGCTGCTTAGTGCTGATCTCTTGCAGGCAGCGAGGGCCTGACACAGAACCAATCTGGCCTTCACTCGTAGACAGGTCTGGATTCACAAGTAAGTTAAAGTCAAGAGAGTGGTGATGAGGGTAAACTATGTTAGGTGCCACTACAGAGCCAGGAAAGTGATGGTAGATGTTTTGTGGATAAGGGCACCCGCTGGGGTAAAAGGAGGGAGGAATGGCACCCTGAGTATGTGTCCAGTAGGAATTCATAACAGCGCTGTGAGTGCCACTGTGGTAGGCAGTGTACTGAGAGTCCTGGGACAAACTGTAACCTGGAAATGCAGAAAAAGCAGCAGGGTGGGGATGGGGATACGTTTGGTTTGGTGGATATGGATGTTGATAAGGACAGATTTCTTTGGGGTCCATTCCGTCTTCGTCCCTGTACCTCTGTGCTTCTTTGCTGTCCTGGTTACCGTCTTGACATATCGGTCCATCTCTGCTTCTGTCTCTCGAGCGGCTGCGTTCAGACCTTCGTCTCGAGTCTCTGCTGTGGGAGCACCGACGGCGAGAGGGGCTGCGACTAAAGCTTCTAGAGGTCGACCTTGAGGAGGAGGAGGAGGTAGAGGAGGAAGAGGAGGAGGAGGAGGAGGAGGAGGAGGAGTTACTGTAATGTCTTTGAGAGCCGCTCTGCCGACTCTCCTGCTCCTCTCTGCTGTCAGCCCCTGTGTCTTCATGCTTCTTCCCATACAGCCTCTCTTGTGTCCGGTCTGCTAATTTGCTCATTTCTTCCACTTCCAGGCTCAACCCCAGAGTTTTAAGAATGTTCTGGAGCTGTTCACGCTGCTCATCCACCTTTGGTTTTACGTCTTCTTTCTTCTTCTTCTTCTTCTTCTTCTTCTTCTTCACTGCCAAGGGAGACTTGTATCGACTACTAGAGCCAAAACAGTGGTCTCCTCTGTCATTCTTCTTCTCGTCATCATCAGGTAGTGAGAGCCTCTCATTGAGGGATCTGTCTTGACTGGGCGGGTCAGTCTTCCCGCCTCCACTGTTGGTCCGACTGCGGCCCTGCAGCGAGCCTCCACTATTCGATTGCTGGCTCTCTTCTCTCCTGAAGGGTGGATCAGACTTGTTCTCCGCGGCAGGGGGCTGAATGTTCAGGCGCTCCTCACCTAAAGGAAGATCCACACCGTCATCGGTGACGATCCTACTGAGGAAGTCCATGTCCACTCCTTTGTTGAGCACGCTGAGGAAGCGCTGGAAACCCTGATTGAAGCCGATCTCCTCCTTGGCTGGTGAAGTAACATTTCGGCTGGGAGGAGGCGGTGTGACGTCAGGGACCTGGGAAAGGTCAGATACACAGAAACATTGTTTTTTGTTAAAACATGAATTCATTAAAACAAGAACTTACCGCAACCAGTCTAGACATGTTTTTACACACTTGGTACTTCCTTTAGTTTAAGTACCGAAAGACAAAAATACTGTCCGAAAAGAGCATCAAGTCTATTTTTATCCAATTCCTTCACAAGAGACTAAAAGAATAATAAGGCATTTTGTAAATAGAGCTGTCAATCAATTAAAAATGTTTAATTGCATGATTGTCTATAGTTAATTGTGATTAATCGCAAATTAATCACACATTTTTTATCTGTTCAAAATGTACCTTAATGGGAAATTTGACAGGTATTTAATCCTCTTATCAACATGGGAGTGGACAAATATGCTGCTTTATTTAAATGTATGTATATATTTATTATTGTAAATCAATTAACAACACAAAACAATGACAGATATTGTCCAGAAACCCTCACAGGTACTGCATTTAGCATAAAACAATATGCTCCAATCATAACATGGCAAACTGCAGCCCAACAGGCAACAACAGCTGTCAGTGTGTCAGTGTGCTGACTTGACTATGAATTAGGGGTGGGCAATACGTCGAATATAGTCGATGTATCACAGCTTGTCCTATGCGCGGTGTATAAAATGACTATATCGCGAACATCGACTACAAATTGTCAAGTAATGTTTTTAAGCCACCCCGCCAGCATGAGACTTGCTTTGGCATTTCCTTCTCTCCCTTTCAGAGAGAGAGAGAGAGAGAGAAAGACAGACAGACAGACAGACAGACAGATAGAGAAACAGACAGACAGAGAGACAGAGAGACAGACAGATAGATAGATAGATAGATAGATAGATAGATAGATAGATAGATAGATAGATAGATAGATAGATAGATAGACAGGTAGAGAGACAGACAGAGAGACGGACAGACAGAGAGACAGAGGGACAGACAGACAGACAGACAGAGGGACAGACAGACAGACAGACAGAGAGAGAGAGAAACAGACAGACAGAGAGACAGACAGACAGACAAACAGAGAGACAGACAGACAGAGAGACAGACAAACAGACAGACAGACAGACAGATAGAGAAACAGACAGAGAGACAGAGAG
>CAKAOI010046649.1:12934-33259 GCA_916701655.1 Sebastiscus albofasciatus | reverse complement strand
ACTTTCTTTTCCTTAAAAAAATGACTCAAACTGATTCATGTTTTATCAAAATAGTTGGCAATTAATTTAGTAGTTGAAAACTAATCAATTAATCATTGCAGCTAATGCATTAAACAATAAAAACAATGCCTACTGTATATTCTAGGAAATGGATTTCCTCTATTATCATTCTAATAGAATACAACTATTGGAGTGTTGGCAAAAAGTGTCATATAACTTTTATGGCACAAGCTCCCATCCATAAGTATGACTTTATCTGCTACCTCTGTGTTATGTATTTTTATATTGAGTCAATGTAGAACATATTAAGTAACAATAATGTATTCTGGCACCTCTACAAAGCGCGTATTATACCGTCCAACCCATGACTCTGTTTCCCTGCTCTTCTGTATTCTGGCCCCGCTTTGTTTCCCAGCAACACAATGGTCCCATTAACAGATGACTCTGCTCTTCTGTTGTGCTGCTGGTCAGTGTCCTGCACCCTCGCAAGGTCACTCTGTCAGCTGGCATACCAGTGGCACGATGCAGCAGCAAGTCTGTATCTGTATTATGTCTGTGTGGATGACTGACACGAGTCCTGATGGGGCTAAAATCCTGTAATGTGGCTTTGAGAGGGGTAAACATTGGGTCAAAAGGAACAGGGGACACTGTGCTTGTTGGGAAATGACGGTGCATTTTTCTGCCTGTTTGGGTCTCATAAGAAACCACCTTTTACATATGAAGTTAACTGGGAAAATAGCATTGGACATGGGATGATTTTCAGTTCCCATCTTTGAACCGGAGAAACAAGTAAGGACTCAACAGAAGTCCTGCTTTTATGACGTTGTTGCTAAGAATAGTGGACGTTAAGTGTATGCCACTAGTTTTAATTCAAACCAACTACAACTATGATCAGTCAGAGTGAATGCAACCTTCTTTGGTAATGATGTTACATAAATGATGACCTTCATCATTTCCCACCCTCCTTATTTTCGTGTATTTTTGTGTTTTCAAGGTGTGTGACTGGCTGTACCCGCTCTCGCCAGACATTCCAGTGCTACTGGCTAACTCTGGGATCTTCATGTTCCCTGACACCTTGTCAGAGACGCCAGGGTCCTTCGTGGGCATAGTGTTGTCCTCCGAACTGCCGGCTGTCCACCGAGAGACGTTTCAGGACGTCCTCTCGCAGCTCGTTGAACTCAGGGTCCAGGTCAGTCTTTACTGTTAGTAGGGAGCAGATGTAAGGATGGATATGCATGTGATTTAGAACAATATATTTAGACTAGGGCTGTCAATCAATTCAAATATGTAATCGCGATTAATGGCATAATTGTCCATGATTAATCACGATTAATCACATTTTTTATCTGTTCAAAATGTACTGCAAGGGGAGATTTGTCAAATATTTAATACTCTTATCAACATAGGAGTGGGCAAATATGCTTGCTTTATGCAAATGTATGTATATATTTATAATTAGAAATCAATTACCAACACAAAACAATGACAAATTTGGTCCAGAAACCTTCACAGGTACTGCATTTAGAATAAACATATGCTCAAATCCTAACATGGCAAACTGCAGCCCAACAGGCAACAACAGCTGTCAGTGTGTCAGTGTGCTGACTTGACCATGACTTGCCCCAAAACTGCATGTGTTTATCATAAAGTGGACATGTCTGTAAAGGGGAGACTCGTGGGTACCCATAGAACCCATTTACATTCACATATCTTGAGGTCAGAGGTCAAGGGACTCCTTTCAAAATGGCCATGCCAGTTTTTCCTCGTCACAATTTAGCGTAAGTTTGGAGTGTTATTTAGCCTCCTTCGCGACAAGCTAGTATGACACGGTTGGTACCAATGGATTCCTGAGTTTTTCTCGTTTCATTTGATACCATTATCTTCAATCTAGTTTTAAAACTGAGCCCTCTACAATCTCCGAAAGATCGATTGCGTTAATGCGTTAAAGAAATGACTGCCGTTAAAACGATTTTGCCTTAATGTTTTAGTAACGCGTTAACTTTGACAGCCCCAATTTAGACTGTTTTTCTGTGTTTGGAGCGAAAAGGAGGGTGTTAAATGAATAATGACAACACCTTCTTGTAGAGTCAAGTGGCTCATAGTGTCACTTTTCTCTCTTGACACTTCAAGAGGAACAAAGCAGTTGTTATGTTGTGATTAAAAACATTCTTAGCCAGCTGAGTCATAGCTCACAGGAATAAACGTTACCTGTTTGGGTGTATACACATTTTAAAAGCATCTTACTGTGTGTCCTGTCATGATAACTCTTTAGCAATATGACTTAATGACAGGGTCCAGAGGGGTCAGGGGTAGAGGTCATCAACCTCAGTGAGAAAATCCCCCTTGGTCCAACGAAAGAGCTCGGAGAACTGACAGTGCCAACAGGGGGGAAGGACAAACCACCACTTCCTGGATGGAGTGAGAAGATGGCACAAGGAATCTTGACAGGTGTGTTTCCGTTGGCCCGACTAAAGGAAAAAAAATCCAAACAAAATATCACGACAGTGTTGTACACAGATTGTATATACAGTAGATGTTCCTCTGTCTGACCACTAGATGGAATTGTTTACCATTGCATCAGTCTCTCCTGAACCAGATTGAGTGCTGCAAGGAAAACCTTAACCAACCACTTCTTAGTGGATATTTTAACAACACAACAATCAATGATATTGCTAGTTAACGTTTAATACCCAGGGTATTTCTGTCTGTAGGAGCCACACGGTTGAGTATAGGGTTTGTAAAAGGAGCAGAGGCCACTGGTAGGGCCATTCATAAAGGAGCAGCCAAGATCCGGGACCACATCACGCCTGAGGAAACCCCTGCAGAGGTCAGCCCAAAGGTCACCAAAGGTCTGAATGTGGCTAAACAGGCCACCGGGGGTGCTGTGAAAGTCAGCCAGTTCTTGGGTAAGTACTTTAAGGAGCAGTGTGTAACATTTCAGGGGATCTATCAGCAGAAATGGAATATAATATTCATAACTATGTTTTCATTAGTGCATAATCACCTGAAACTAAGAATCGCTGTGTTTTTGTTAGCTTAGAACGAGCCCTTCATATCTACATAGGGAGCAGGTCCTCCTCACGGAGTCTGCCATGTTGCTCCGCCATGTTTCTACATGGTAGCCGAGAACAGACAAACCAAACACTGGCTCTAGAAAGAGCCTTTCAAGTTTTTACGTTACCTGAAGGCCACTGTAGTTCTCCGACATGCTTGTGAAACTGCGGTAGCGTGAGCCACAGAGTACAAAACCGTGGTACCACCAGTCGCCATCTGACTTCTGTTGCTCTTACAGTAGTGTTATTATGGTAAGGATGGCCTCTGAGTTACCACGGTTTTGCACTCGGCGGCTCACGTTACCGCAATCTTGGAAAGGGAGGAGTGAGCGGAGGGGTATTCAGTTGGCTGCAATCTGCAACCACGCCCCTAGATGCCGCTAAATCCTACACAATGCACCGTTTAAACCAATATAGGAAGGACTATATTGGCTACAATGATGATAAAAATACAAACTGCTTTTGGCTGGTAATCAAACTTTTCACACGACTGAAGAAAACTCTGATAAACTTGATCTTCTTTTCTTTATTTCTTTCAGTGTATGCCATTAGTCTCCTATACTGTAACTTAATATGGCTATGTACCTATATATGTGTATATATATTTACAGTTAATGGAGTGAGTACAGTGGCAGGACATGTGGCAGACAAGATGGCTCCCCATGTGAAGAAACAGGGCGCTAAGCTGGTCCCAGAGTCTATGAAGAACAAAGATGGCGGCCCGTCCAACTGGGATGGAGCCAAGTTTGTGGCAGTCAGCAGTGTACAAGGTATGTACCAATATTATGGCCATTTGGGTCAACATAAAGTTATACTATTCACATACAGTATATTCTCATACATTCATACTTGCCAACCTTGAAACCTCAAAAAAAAGGGAGGATTTCAAAATTAACTGCGCCATAAAACCCGTTATTTCTAAAGGCTTGCGCCGCGCCACGGCGGCTTTGCTCTGCGTCGAGCAAAGCCCAACTTTGGGCACTGCAGCTGTGATATGCGGCGAGCGCAACTCAACTGCGTTGTGTCGCAGGCATCTCTTCCACTGGGAAACGACATTTGGTGTAGCTGTATTGTCATCTGGCTAGAAACAGTAGGGCTTAATACACGCTGTACAGTGCCAGAAACAGGTTGGGATAACGAAAAGGAACATGAGTTGGTAGAAATACAGGAGAATTGTGATCCCCGGGGGGAAATCGGGAGAGGGCAATGAAAAACGTGAGTCTCCCGGGAAAATCGGGAGGGTTGGCAAGTATGCGTACCTTGTCTTACATTGTTGATATAGCTCTATGTAATGTAAAATGTTAAAATATTGAGTCATGTTTTGGCATTTGAAATATTTGGGTGATCTAAGTCTTTCAAGAGTACTCAAAAAATGTTTTAATTTACATCCAAACCAGGTTTCTCTACCATTTGGAATAGTCTGGAGACTGGAGCAAAGCTCGTTGGCAAAAGCGTTTCAGCAGAAACTGTCACAATCATGACGTACAAGTAAGTCCTGACATTTCCCATTTACACTTCTTCATTTAATAGATAGAAAATGTTCTGATTTAATAAACTATTCTAGATCTTGTTTCCAACCTATTTCTGAATCTCTTTGGTTTCTTTAAACAACAGTAGAACACTGGATCAGAAACCAGCCTACTGTGTTGCTTTCTTCTTGGTACGTTGGGAAACTGATCTGCTTTCACACCTGTTTCTTTTCAGATTTAAGGGCTTAGAAAATCTATTAAAAATGTCCGGCAACATATGACTGCCCGGAAGAGTAAAGGCAAAGACTTGTGAACTAACAACTGATCAACTCTTTCATGTACACTCTTACATTAATCCAGATCAAGTCAGAAAATAACCCATGATAAGACATTTTTCTAATCTAACAGCTAACACAGAGTTGTCTTTTTGTTTCATCAAACTAACTTTCTTTGATTCATTTATATCTAGACATATGGAGTATGTGTTTTGGGTTCTTCTTTGACTTGATGTTTAAGCTTCTGTTATGTTTGTGTCTTTCTGGGTCTTACTGCTTTTGCTGGGTGATGCTGCTCTTGCTGTTCATACTATCTGTAGCCCCTCTTCCTGGTTTCTTGCCAATAAAACCGCTACAAAGTGAAATCTGACTGTTTTTCTTGACCTTTTAGTGTGTTGATGTGAATTTCAACATTACCAATATCATATATCACATTGCTCCAGCATTTCAGTTCTGTACTCATTTATTTTTCTTGCACCAAAACACTGTTCCCTAACCCACCTAACCATATTATTCGTGGTAAAGGTACGGTAACGATGCAGGCGAAGCTACAGACACTGCTGTCAAGTCAGTGATAAATGTTGGTGTGACCGCGTACAACATTGACAATCTGGGCATCAAAGCCATCCTGAAGACTGCAGCGAAGAAGACGGCCAAGGCCATGGCCAAAAGCTCGGGAGAACAACCAGCACAAACAGAGGGGAAGGAGGCTCAGAAACGAGAGCATCAAGCAGAGACAGATGGGAGGGAGAAGCAGAAGAAAGAGGAGGAAGAGAAGATGACATAAGTTCCTGTGGGGCGTTTTAATGCTTTGCCTGAAGGTCTCTGTCAGATCGATGGATCAACTCCTCATTTGCACATTTATACAACGAAATAGGCCACTCATCTTCTGAAGTGGATATTTAGTTGTATTAAAGGTGCTTTTAATCACATTCAGCCACTAGATGTCGCATTCTCCCTTCCATTGCATTTACTTCACAACAAGTTTTTGCCAGGCACTTAACTTATCAATCTCAGCCATTTATCCATTTTTTTTCCACACTAACTGATTACCCAGAGATATCAACGTTGTTTTGCTATTGGCTCACAAGCCTTGTTAGAAGGGGGAACCGAACGTCAGATATCTTCCATAGAAATAAACAAGAAACATTCATTTTTGGACTAACCAAATTTCTTAAAATTATTAATTCACAATCATAATAATTGTTTTCAGGAAAAGCCATACATTTATTTGGCACCTTTCTAAAAGCTCTGTGGATGTATTTTCAATCATTTAAATACATTATTTATTTATTTAAAATATTCATCTACATAAAAAATTTATCAATAACACCTTTAATTATTAATGTAAAAACTGAGGAAAAAATATTGGAATTAGCCTTTTTTTAATATTATTATTGCTTTTGCTGTTTCTGTTTTTGTTTTTTTAAAGCACTATATTAAAAACATTTATTATTATTATTATTATTATTATTATTATTATTATTATTATTATTAATAAGTTAAAGGGCAAATTTAGATCAAAGTTAGCTGCATTGTTTTGTGTTACATGAATTATTTTTGTAGTAGTATTCTAGGCATGTTTTGTAGCCTGTATGACAAAAAAAAACCCAGTATATTTTACCAGTAAACAGACTTATAGATTGACCACCTGTATGTATGTATGTATGTATGTATGTATGTATGATCTGTATGAAAGCACAATAATAATGTAAAGCAAAACACACAAATGTTGTACATGAAAAAATATGAATGCACATTTTAACCAGTTGAATTTTTATATTGGATGTGTCTTATAGAGGGACAAAAACAAATATCCCCTTACAAAAAAAGTTGTGTACTTTAAGTAAAGTGCAAGTATATTCTCAAGTATACTTTATGTAATAAGTATACTAATATCAATGTACTAGTAGTATACTTGTGAGTGTAGTACTTCAATACTTCTTGGGACTAATTTGGCCCACTTTTTAGTTTATAAAAGTATACTTTTAAGTATAGTTTAAATGTAAGGGTAGAACACTAAAAACTAGTTTAAATCCAAGTTGTATTTTGTACTGCAAATATAGTATGAACTATACTACAAGTGAACTTATAGGTATCCCATTAATTTACTAGTTATATACTTGTAGCCCCCTTTTTTAATTTATGAAAGTACACTTTAAAGTATACTCTCAGTAAACTACTAGTTTAATAGTTTTTACTGCAAGTATACTTACATTTTCTTAAATGAACTTATAGTACTTAGCCAAATATACTTTTCAGTATAAGCCAAGTATACTTGGACTTTTCTGTATACTTGTACAAGTATACTTAAGTGTAATTTTGTTAAGTTTATCTCTGATAAGTACATAAAATCTGAAAGCATACTCTCTTATTTTAAGTTTAAAAGAAGTATAGGCTACCATTACCATACTTGAATAAACTTTTTTGTCAGGGTCAGCTGTCTACACAGACGTGCTGAGCTCTGCTGCGTTAAGTGCACGTAGTATTTTCCAATTATAATAAATCAACTGGCATTTATAGGCCATTAATGTTAACTGTTGAATTAAGAGCTCGGTATACAGAGGAAGTCAATTTTCAGGCCTAATTAAGCGCGAAATGAGCTCCATAAAATGGCTGCTTGCAAAAGAAAAAGTCAGCGCATGTGACGAATATGTAATTTACGAGTTATATTTATTCGTGCGCCGTCATATTAAACCAGGGGTCAGCAACCTGCGGCTCTGGAGCCACATGAGGCTCTTTAACCCCTCTCCAGTGGCTCCCTGTGGATTTAAAAAAAAAAATAGTGGAAATGAATAACTGTTTTTTGGTTTACATTTTCATTTTTATTTATCATTGTTGTAGGTCTATGGTACGATGGTAGGGCGGAGTATGGGCCACATTGAGGAAAACAAAATCTGAGATTTCGAAAATAAAGTCTTATTACGAGAATAAAATCATAGATTTACGAGAAAAAAAGTCGTAATATTATGAGAATAAAGTCATAATATTTGTGTGTATATATATATATATATATATATACATATATATATATATATATATATATAGTAGTAATTTTACGTGTTATTTTCTTTTTTTCTCATAAAGTTATGACTTTATATTACGACTTTTTTCCTCGTAAAGTTATGACTTCATTTTCGTAATATTACGACTTGTTTTCCCCATAAAGTTATGACTTTATTCTCCTTATATTACGACTTTTTTGTCGTAATATTATGACTTTATTCTGGAAATCTCAGATGTTTTTTCCCCTCAATATGGCCCTAATACTCCGTAGTACATTTGCACTTTGGCCCTCACTGCATTAGACTTATATACTATATACTTGGACTATAAGCTGTGTTACCTTCATCACAATGCTCAAAACGTTTTGCAGATTTTTTTTGGCCTAAAATGTCTCTTTTGATAGTAAAGGTTGCTGACCCCTGTATTAAACCGAGGTGGAGGTTTCATTTTCAAACCTCCGGCTAATCTGCTACGCCATTATATCCGAGGTCCCCTGAACGCACCGGGAACAGCAGCGGTCTCCATGGAAACCCCGAGGCACAAACTTTAACTCAGTTGATGTGAGTTTGTCAGAAACATGACTGCAGATAGCGACTATAGTAAATACGATCTGGCACGGCTGCAGGCAGAACTTGAGCAAGAGAGAGAGATGAAGTAAGTTTATTTAATATTATCAAAGAGATTAAATGTTATTTTCTACTGCAAAAAATAACATCATCTTGGTTCTTGATTACAGAGAAATGCTTGAAGAGTCAGTGTCTGACCTGAGGAGTACCATGTGTGAACTGCAGGAAAGACTGCACAGTGTTGATGGGGAAGGTGAGTCATTATTTATTATTTTATAAGTCTGTGAAACTGCGGTAACGTGAGCTGCAGAGTGACAAACCGTCGCCAGTCGCCGTCTGACTACCGTTGCTCTTAAAGTAGTGTTATTATGGTAAGGATGGCCTCTAAGCAAGGCGAACGGTGTTATCACGGTTTTGCACTCTGCGGCTCCCGTTACCGCAGTCTTGGAAAGGGAGGAGTGATTGGAGGGGTACTCAGTTGGTTGCAATCTGCAACCACACCACTAGATGTCACCAAATACACACTGTACCTTTAAGTAAGGTTTTGAATGCAATGACTTTTACTCAGTAGTATTTTCACAGTGTGGTATTGCAACTTGCATTTTAGAGACCCCAGTGAATCAATGTGTAGCAAAGGGTTGTGAATAATTTAGAAACTAGATTTTCCAAAAATATACATAAATATATAATACATCAACATCTGGAGTCATTTTTGTAAGGAATTTTTATTTTCACCTCCAACAGTGGCAAGATGTCGCCCAACATTGGTTTCTATTAGTCACTCTTCAGTGTTGTCTCTAATGTGTCCTCCTGTCCCAAATGTGACTATAGTGTGACAGTTTCCTGTTTATTATTGTGTACCAGGAAATGAGTGGAAGACAAGGTATGAGACACAGATTGAGCTAAACGGACAGCTGGACAGACAGATGTCGCTCATTCATGAGAGACTGGAGGACCTACGAGGAAACCCCATGGGTGCGTTCACTGCAGGCTGGTGCCAGCTTTTAAAGGGGGTTTGTGCTGGAAGTACATTTGTTTGGTTTATATGGGAGTCTGCAAGCTTTACACAAGAGTTAAATACCTCATGGTATAGCCTACAGTATGGTTGACTTTAAGAGTGGTATCATTGCAATACATCCACAATAGGACTGTCAATCGATTAAAATATTTAATCGTGATTAATCGCACGATTGTCCAAAGTAAATCACGATTAATCGCAAATTAATTGCACATTTTTTATCTGTTCAAAATGTACCTTAAAGGGAGATTTGTCAAGTATTTAATACTCTTATCACAACATGGGAGTGGATAAATCATGCTTGCTTTATGCAAATGTAAGTATGTATTTATTATTGAAACATAAAACAATGACAAATATTGTCCAGAAACCCTCACAGGTACTGCATTTAGCATAAAAAAATGCTTAAATCATAACATGGCAAACTGCAGCCCAACAGGCAACAACAGCTGTCAGTGTGTCAGTGTGCTGACTTGACTATGACTTGCCCCAAACTGCACGTGATTATCATAAAGAGGGCATGTCTGTAAAGGGGAGACTCATGTGTACCCATAGAACCCATTTTCATTCACATATCTTGAGGTCAGAGGTCAAGGGACCCCTTTGAAAATGGCTATAACAGTTTTTCCTCGCCAAAATTTAGTGTAAGTTTGGAGCGTTATTTAACCTCCTTCATGATGAGCTAGTATGACATGGTTGGTACCAATGGATCCCTTAGGGTTTTCTAGTTTCATGTGATGCCAGTATCTTCACTAGCTTTAAAACTGAGCCCGCTACAACCTCTGGAAGATCGATTGTGTTATTATTGGGTTAACTTTGATAGCCCTAGTAAGAAGACAACATGTTCAGCATGATATATTCACTGCTCTCAAGCAAGTTTGTGTTTTAAAGTACGCACACTGGCATAGTGCTCACACACACTCTTGTTTTTCACAGATCGACTGGCCTCCATCCGAACTTATGATGACATGCCGGTAGTGAGTGCAAACATGTTCATTTTCTATTGAGCTTTTTCTTGATCCTTTTTGTTGTTATTTAGTGAGTTCTTTCCCCAAGTGCAGATTAACAAACAGAGGGCCAACAGAGAGCTGTAAGTGAGTATAAAATAGAGGCACATACCAGCAGAGAGAGCCAGAGACCCAGAATGAGGCAGGACAGAGTGGATTTGTAACGCCAGCTGCTCTCCATCCTCCCGCTGATGCAGGCTGAATCAACCACAGTTTAATCACAGCACTGTAATCACAGGATTACAAACCATGGGAGAGTAATGCACACTAATTACAATGCTTTAACACGCAGAAATGCACAACACACACTGAAAGGCTACAATACAGTCTAAATATGTGTGTGTGTGTGTGTGTGTGTGGGCCTTTAGGCAGAACTAACAGATGCTCATTAGTGTATCCAAGGAGTGAGTCTGTAGATGAACTGTAAAATAGACATATGCGAGAAGAATATGGATTATTTTTAACCAGTGCAGTGAGTCAATGTTAGGACAACAGTGTTCTGTTAAAGCAAGCAATACAATAACATGTCACAACATCTGTAGCTCCAAAGCTCGAACATGACGAACGGGAAGTAACAGAAGGGAGAGCGGCCAAGCTAGTTCAAGTCTCAGCAAAGAGAATTCTGGATCTCAATGCTGGTTTTGACAGTGAAGAGGTTGAAAATGTATGTTCATACGCATATATACGCCAATCACAGTCTTAATTAACCATAATTATGATCCTGTTAGGTGTCAAATAAGAACAGACAAAATAATGTAAAGTATCTGAATACTTGTTCCACCACTGACTGTAACATTTAACTATTATTTATAAAATACTCAACAATTGGCTGATCCACAAGCAGCGGACTGGTATGATGCATAAACCAAGTCTTACTGCACTGCTCTGTACCCGAAATCTCATCTAGCCTTATACCATGTCTCCGCTCTAATGCGTTCATTTGGTTATTGAATAATGCATGAGCCTAATCCATTTTTGTGCTCATGTTTTCGGCATTAAGCATTCTGTTATTGTTTGATCCGAGTAGATGGTGCCATGTAATTCTAGTACAAATTGATATGTAATTAGACATCAGCAGTGCAACACCTTTTTATTTGTTATGAATGTCGCTAATTGATGGAAACACTTTGCCGCAGGAAACACTGAGACAGCGTCTGAAGCTCCTGACTGAGGAGAAGTGTGGCCTCCAGAGTCAGCTGATGGACTGTCGGAGCAGAATTGAACAGGAGGGAAAGGTGTGAACCTCAGTTAGACGGATTTTACGTTCAATATCATTGGGGGGTCACAATGTCTGCTGGTCCAGTTTCATTGTTTCTCAGACAAGCAGCTTTACATTTCACATTCATTAGCAAAGGCTTGAAAACGATTTGGCTGATATTTCATCTTTTTTTTAGCAACCGTCGATGCAAAATTGAACCTTAACCTTTGTCCTGTACTGCCACAACCAGGCCGGTATGCTCTTAATTTGGCGACTTGGCTCTTTGTTTATTGTTCTGCTCAACAAACAGTGAGATATTAGTTGAATAAAGGTTTAACACGCAGCTTGTGCAGCCAGTAATCCATGTTCTAATCTGTTGCTCATTAACACTGAAGACCTCCTGTAACACACTCCCAATACACACACAGGCAGCAAACACATAACAAGAGCTGCACTCTGAGCAGACAGATTATTACTGACAGTTGTGTTGTCCATGAATGGAAAACTGTGACAATAAGGCCCTCTGTTTCTTTCAAATATCAGGCCTTTCATAAAACCAATGATGAGAGGCGGGCGTACCTTTCAGAAATCGCTAAGGTAAGCATTTCCCTTTCATCCATGTTAAAAATAGTGCTCATAAGGAGTCGAGGAAGTAGCTCTCAAAACAAACCTGTTGACTACTAATTAAATATACGCCACCCTGGAGAATAGCTGTCATGGTTAAATGCTACAGAAGGATAATTCAGAGCAGATTGGTGTGCTCTCTAGCTTTTCTCTTTCAGGCCTAGTTATGGTTTCTCATTCATCCTCCCTCTTGTTATATAATAGGTGAGTCTCTGTTCAACCAAAAAAAGTGAGTCAAGGACTTTCTGCCTCATTCTGCGACAAAGCTGGTTCCTGGAGGAATGCAGCTGCAAGGAAACTACATTTCTCCCTCAGTGTTTTAGCAACAAATCTTTACATTCATAGTGACGGCACATGACTGGCTCGTGCCTGCCGTGAACACAACAGCCCACATACACGTGGATACAGCTAAACACAATGTTTATGTGTCTGGAGCTCACTAACTGTCATTATTCATGAGTTGTCCACTGCCACAGCTGTCCTCCACCCTTGAAGCCCAGAGAAGACAGTACTCCACCCAGCCACAGAGGGCGCCAGAGAGCAAACAGAGGAGGTCAGTGAGACACAACACTCACAGGTGATTGGACACAATAATATCTACTGTGAACCAGGGTTATTCTAATAAACTAAAACTAAAATAAGCAGTGAAAAATATTTTTAGTAAACTGAAACTAAATCCTTTAAGAAAAGCTAAACTAAAACTATATTGCCTGGTTAAAAACTAATACAAATTTATGTAAATTCATTTCAGTATTTTTTTTTTTTTAGATATAATATATCACTACTGAAAAAAAAGAGATGGAATGAGTTTCCGTCAACTCTCGAGATGTTGGACCAGAGAAATTGCACACACAATTGATATTGCCGGAGATGGTGCTATGACACGATTGCTTCACTAAAGTAGCACGAAGATGAAACATTATGGCCATTCCTACACAGTTGTCCAACCATGCATTTTGTATGTACAGTATATGTAGCTACAAACTTCTGAGACATTGTAGCTGGCCGTAACAAAAACAAACTAAAACTACTTTCAACCTAAAACTAAATAAATAAAAACTAAAACTTGAAACTAAACCAGATCTAGCAAACACACTCTGAAAATGAACTAAAACTAAACTAAAATTAAAACGAAAAGTCAAAACTAAAATGAAATATAAACTTATTGAAAATTCCAAACTATTATAACCTTACTGTAGACTGTCGAGCTGAATTAAAAAAAACCAACATTATGAGCTTCACATTGGTAACATGTGTTTGTTCGATTTGGTGTATGAATGTGTTAATTTGATAACAGCTTTTTTCTTTTATTTTCACTTAATTTGATTTATTTATAAGGGATTGTGTACAATATATAATATGCTCCCATTTGATGTATTTTTGTCTTATAGTTAACAGAAAGCTAATATTCATCTGTATTTCATATGCAATACAGTAAAAACATGGAACTAAAATGACCAAATTAATAACAGCAAAAGGACATAATTATAGAGCAAAAAAAATGGAGTAAAATGCAGAGTCAGTAAGTACAGAGCAGAGTTATTGCTTTAATTCGGCTTTAAATTTAATATTAGAACTGCAACACTTTAAAGAGAGCTCCATTGAGTGGTGGCTTTAATGCTGGCTGCACAAATGCAGTGCAAAGATATGTTATGGAAGATATATTTAACATTTTATGCACAAGACACACTAAAATCAGTTTATAGACATCCATGACTCTTTAGCTATGTTTGCTATATGACATACTGTGAGTAAATATCATCTCTGTGTAAACAGATTTGCTTTGCAATCGGACTTCATTTTGCAGTTAGTGTATTATCATGATTTGCCGCTAATAAAGTAATCATGCTGGACGGATTAACTCAGAATTAATAAATGAATTACGGCTGTCAATCAATTAAAATATTTAATCGTGATTAATTGCATGATTGTCCCTAGTTAATCGTGATCGCAAATTAATCACCCATGTTTTATCTATTCAAAATGTACCTGGAAGGGGAACTTGTCAAGTATTTAATACTCTTATGAACACAAATATGCTTGCTTTATGCTAATGTACAGTATGTAATTATTTAGAACTGGAAATCAATTAACAACACAAAACAATGACAAACCCTCACAAGTACTGCATTTAACATAACAAATTTAACGTAGGTTTGGGGTGTTATTTAACCCCCTATAATTTTCTAGTTTCATATGATGCCAGTATCTTCACTTTAGCTTTAAGACTGAGCTACTAAAAATCGCAAGTTGTTAGTGGCGTTAAAACAAATTTGCCTTAACACATTATTATCCCATTAACTTTGACAGCCCTAACATTAATAAATTCTGAGATCTTAGACTATTATTGTTTTGGAATTGAGAAAGTCCAGTGTTATTGTATCTCTCTGTAGCACTTTAATAGAAAACACTGTGTCTCTGATTCTGCTAAACTAACTACATTTTCTGATTGCATAGAGGGAGGCGGACCAGCAGGAAGGCAGAGGCTGATTCTAAGAAAGGAAAAGAGAGAGAAGAAGATGGAGGAGGAGTGCGTGTGAAAGGAGGAGGAGGAGGAGGAGGAGGTGGAGCAGCAGCAGAGAGAAGAGAAGAAAACAAATCCCAACGGGGAAGCAGCAGGTTACCCACCCTAAAGCACTACCTGAAACACAATCCCTAACCCCTAAACCTGCTGGTATAGCCCTTTTTTAAAAGGAGGTAATGTGGCTTTGTTTACATTTCTCAAAAGATGATTGTGAGGTTATCTACCCAATTATGTTATCTACAATTGATGCCAAATACAGTGGTATAAAATGTTACATTTATAATGAAGTCTGGCATTATTTTTTCCATCTTTGTTTCAACAAAAAGAGTAGCTGTGAGGAGGAATGTTTAAGAAGGAGAGATATTACAAGCTCTTGAGTGCGGCGAGGTCGTCTCTTAATGTGCCAGAAGCCTGCTGAGCCTGACATTTCTCGTGTCACTGTGATTTCTTTTTTCTGAAACACCTCCTACGACTTGTATTACGTAAGCAACACCACGTCCACCACTCTCCGAATGTACTTCACCCACAGAGCAACCAGTCACCCCCGTCCCACCCACTGATCGCCTTTACAAACGTAGGTGTAAGAAAACTGTATCCATACGCGATGCGGTAGTGAATAGGAATGATTGCCAGAGGCTGTTTCATTTGTTTGTGTGGAGGATGGGTTGTGTTCTTGTCAGCCTCAAAACTGAATTGAAAGAAAAGACATGTTATCATAGGCGAAACCAGCATGAATTCATCAGTTTGTCTCTTTATAGCTTTATGAAATTGCAGTTTTCTTCTTCACTGATTGTAATTGCAATGACGTCATATTAATTAGCTCATAGGTTTTGACCTGAATTTGGGGTTTGAGACAAAGAGGTTACAGGCAAAGAACAATTCATAAAGGGGAATTATGCATTACCTACTCTCCGACTACAGTATATGTCCAAGACCGGCATGGCAGTGTGTTGTAGTGACGAGGGAACTGGCCTTTAAGTAGAAGGTCAAAGATCAAGCCCCGGTGTCAACAAGCATCAGACCAGCTGAACGGTCCTTGAGCGTGACACTGAATACTCAACTACCTTCAGCTTACTGTGAAGAAAAATGTCCTTACGTGAATTAATAGAAATATTGTGTTTTAAGTGACAAATATGGGGTTGAAAGTATGTTATAGCAGAAGAAAGTGTGATATTGTACAACTCACTTTGATGGTATGATTTAAACAGGTCTTTCCAAAAGCTGAACGATTGTAGTGAGAATGTAGACATTAACACAGATGTTTTATGATTGATACTGTTAAGCTAAAAATAGCACTAGCTTTACGGTCAGAGCATCCCTTTAGCAAGGTCTTTAAAAACCCGTTGACAAATTAAAAATAAATAAATTAAATTAAACTTCTGAATATATTTCCTTACTTTTATTAATGCAATAATATTTACAAATGTATTTCAATTTCTTTAACTATTCTATTAGATTCAATATTTCTGTTTTCCATTATAAGCATTTTTTAATCATTTTTCAGACCGTTAAAGTTCAACACTGACAGCTTATTATGTGATAAAAAGAAATAAGATTCTGATATGTTATATAGTATTATAAATTGTATTTTATAATAAAAATAGTAATGATAAGATTTTATTTTTCAAAATATATATATATATTTCAAAATATATATATCTATTTTTAGCATTTTCTTTTATCTTCCCTACAATTTGCTGATGCTCACTTGTAGCAGTTGTTTTCACTCTTAGCGCTGTTAGCACCGTTAGCTACGAGCCACTTGCTCAGCTGTTGCCATGTAGAGAGCTGTGCGGAGGCAATAGAAATGCTACCAATCTCGCATTTAGCACCTTTAGATATTCTACGATCTCACCAAGTCGGTCACTAATTTATCCTTCTCTTCATTCAATAAACCAACTCCAAAAAATATCACCTGATGACCTCAGCAATCCAAATCCTCAGACGCTCTAATTCCCAGCTCCAGGAGACATGTGTTAGTGACTTCACTGTCTAAAATGATTGGAACTGCACAGTGTGAAATCTGTTTTTGGCTGTACTTTCCCTTTACTGGTCCACTCATATTTCTGCTATAGTTGGCAGACTCTGTGTACAATCCTATATGTGCTGTAGTGACAGGTTGTTTGTCTTGGATTAATGACTTAATTTAAAGATGGCCGGTCCATATTGCCTCATGGAAGAGTGAGCACATTTACAGCACACCGCTCTCTTTACCTCTTTCTCCTATTTTGACTCTCTGTTTCATGCACAAGCTCAATTTAATACAATTCACTGCATCCCGCACATAAATCACACAGCCACAGAGTAACCACCTAGATTTCTTCTGCTGGCAGGTGAACCACAGTGACAAATCACTACAGTGTACGTCAAAACACCACAAGTCACACTACTGCCCAATTTAGTGTATGTGCAAGTTTATACGTGTGCATATAAGAGACTCATTTGCAAATGCATGTGTGCATTCATGTGAAAGACTACTTTAAAACCTGTAATATGTGCCAGAGTGACAGACTTTCCTAGTCGTCCCTATGTTCACACACCACTCTGTGTTGTGTGAAATTGTAGCATAAAGATGCAGCAATTAATGACAGAATGAAAAGAGTATCTTTGTACAGTAGCATCTGTCAACAGTCTGAGTGGGTGGGTTTTTACATTTCTCTCCTGGGCACTGAAATTAAGACCGATTTAATTTGTTGGGATTACTCCAGATGGGATTCGCCATGCACAATATGAATCATCAGCCCATCCATCCACATCTGAATGAGCTCCAACTTCTGGTTTATTTATCATTCGTAGAAATGCTTTTACTTGTGTTTTCTTAGTGTCTCTGAAACAACTTTTAGAGTCAAAAAGTGGTAGTCGTGAGTCACTGAGAAAAAAGTGATCTCTGTACTTCAGCAGATCATAAAACTGTCTGAACCACATTAAATGTGTCTGAAAAGACATTTTGATAGCCGTTGTCACAAATGCCAAAAATCTCCATCTCTTCATATATAAGTCAATTGAATCTCAGGAACTTGCCTAGTCATACTCCAGGAGCAAAGATGACCTTGATGAAGAATTGCACCCATTTTATCACTTGTGTTATACAAGTGATAAAGTGGATGCAAGCCTATCATTCTGGATTTATTTTGGCCAGTCAGCTGCAATGCTGAAACAAATGTGGATGCACATAAACTGTCATATTTTGTATGCTCGCTTACAGAGTTGAACTCAAGACTGAGCTGCTTAAACCTCTGAAATGCCTGTATTTATTCACAGCAATGCTAAAATCCATTCATTGTTATGTCTCCCTATGCTATTTGAATACATTTGAACTCTGACAATTATCCGATTTGACTTGCAAATTTTTAGGAATTAAGAATGGAAATGAGACCATGGTCCTGCTGTTAACGTCCTTCACTGTGTCCTCCATCTTTCTTAGTCTAAAGACACGTGTGCTCTGTTTCCCCAGGATTCATTTAGACAGGAACACCTTGTCAGCCCTCAGTTTGTGACACCCACTGGGTCCTTGTGTGTGTGTGTGTTTCTCCCCCAAAATAGAAAAATCTACGTGGAGGAAAATGTTTGTTTTCTTTCTCACATCCTGATGCATTCATGTGCATATACAGTCAAACAGGCAGGTCTGCGCGCGGAAGCAGTCATAAAAGATGCAATCACATGCTGTATTTGACCAGTAAAATGTCAGATGCAAGTTGTGGATTAGTTGAACTAGATGGTATTATATGTGTAAAAGAAGCATTAAAAAACATAACAAAAAGCTGTGACATGTTCAACACATAACACAATGTCTTCCACCTGTTCAACCCCTGTAAATACAATGATATGAAGACAATATTTTAACTGCAACTTTCACCTTCACTGGCACAGATAAATACAGGGCAACACATACAGACATATATAGTTCATCAGGGAGTGGTGATGGAGCAGAATAGGGTGGTCTCTGGAGGCCAGGATGTAGGTCAGTGGTCTTTATCTTGTCGGAGAGACTGTTTCCCACCATCACATACAACAAACTCCAGAGTTTATAGGAAGAAACTATGATAATGAGACAGCAGCATCCTCTCCAGCTCTCATCTCTCTTCCTGCATGTTGCTCATGGAGTCCCGTGTAACTCAACACAGTATGTTGAAATCATTTAGACATGTAATCCCAATTGAGTCTTCATACACGAGATAAATAAGTGGGATTTGGTACAAAATCATACTTGTCACAGTGCATTTGGATCACTGTGAAAGCTGCTCTACAGTACATAGTTTGAATCTTATAGTTTAGCTGCCTTGAGACCCTTGTGTATACATTAGAGTAAGTGTGTTACATAACAGCTCACGTGCAAATATCCCTGTGGGTTAAACATAATGCTGTTTATTATAGTATTATGGTTTTGATGAGATGTGATTGGTCGTAACCTCCACACCAAAAATATAGATTATATATTCACAAATATGTCATGAAATTGAATTGAAAATACATATCAATTAACTTATGAATGATGATTCTGGTATACTATGACCAGGGAATTCTCCAGAAATGTATTTTTGTCACTTAAAGCAGCAGCAGGTAATTGGAGTTAATATGATTGAAAAAAAAAGGTTATTTTTATAAAACGGTCACTATACCCTGACAGTAATGCATGAGACAGATAATCTGAAAGAAATCATGTGCCACTGTGTCCTCTGGTGTCCTCCAGTGCTCCTAATGGCATCTCCTAAATTTCACACACTGAAAACAACCAATCAGAGCCGAGCTGGAGTCTTGCCATCTCTGAGCAGCTGTGAATCACTCGCGAACTCCGATCAAACGGTCAAACTAGGCAGTGCTGATCAAATATGAACCAATATTCTGTTACTGTAATGCCTATTTCTCATCTCAATTGTTTTCAGAAACATCTTGTAGTGCGCTGTTTAGCTGTAAAATGAGAAAGTTTGTGACCCGGCAGCCATGTTGCGATCAGTTGAGGAAATACCAAGCGCCGCCCAACAGTCGGAGCACAAGCCAATAGGAATGCTCAATAGGAACGCTCTCTCTCTGAAATGATCTGTGATTGGCCAAAGTCTCCCGTCACGAGCTGTTAGCTACAGTAACTGAATATTGATTCATATTTGACCTGCCTAGTTTGACTGTTTGATCAGAGTTTGTGAGTAATTGACAGCTGCCTCCGTTGAATGAACAGCCAATAGGAACACTCTCTCTGAAATGACCTGTGATTGGCCAAAGTCTCCCGTCACAGCTAGATTTTTTGAAGCCTGAAACAGAGCCTAGAGGAGGTGCAGAAATCTAGTTTTCTCTCAGAACACTTGAATTACAATATGCTGAAAGGTTATTATGGGATTTTTGCCCAATGATGCCAAAAACATTCTGCCTAATGCAGGTTTAAAGGTTCAAATATGACAGTAAAAACATTTTTTTTTTTACTCTTCCTAATGGAGCATCAAAGTGATTAAATACAAAATAAACTGTCAATTCATCCGACTCGTGTCTTCAGGGCTGGGGGTGGTGGTTCCAGGACCAGCAGCACCCCCCCATCTAGCACCAGTGGGAAGCTGTGGGTTTGCATCCTAATGAGGGGGGGGGGGGGGGGGGTG
>CAKAOI010046649.1:0-10423 GCA_916701655.1 Sebastiscus albofasciatus | reverse complement strand
TATATATACATACATATATATACATATACATATACATATACATATATATATATATATATATATAAATAAATAACTTTTCAATAACTTGTGAAGTAAATTTGCCCTTTGACTTGATAATAATACAATTATTTTATATAGTGCTTTAAAAAGTAAAAAAAAAAATACAGCAAAAGAAACAATAGAAGCAATAACAATATTTATAAAAAGGCTTAGGCTAATTCCATTTTTTTCCCTCATTGTTTTTACATTCAATTAAAGGTCATATTGATAGCATTTTTTATATAGATGAATATTTAAAAAAAAAATAGTACGTCTGATTTTTTTTTTGTCATATAGGCTTCAAAACATGCCTAGAATACTACCATAAAATAATTAATGTAAAACAAAACAATGCAGCCGCCCTTGATCTAGATATATAAATTACTTTTCAATAACTTGTGAAGTAAATTTGCACTTTGATTTAAAGATAATACATTTATTTATACAGTCCTTTTAAAAAGTATATTTTTTTAAAAAGGCTTAGACTAATTCCAATATTTTTTCCTCACTGTTTTCAGACACAATTAAAGGTCTTATTGATAACATTTTGATGTGGATGAATATTTTAAATAAACAAATAATGTATTTAAATCATTGAAAATACATCCACAGAGCTTTCAGAAAGGTGCCGAATAAAACTATGTCTTTTCCCGAAAACAATTATTATGATTGTGACTTAATCATTTAAAAAAATTTGGTGAGTCCGAAATGAATGTTTCTTGTTTATTTCTATGGAAGATATCTGAGATTGGTTCCCCCTTTATAACAAGGCTTGTGAGCCAATAGTAAAACAACGTTGGTATCACATGGTGTCTCTGGGTCGTCAGTTACTGTAGAAAAAACGGATAAATGGCTTGTAGTGAAGTAAATGCAATGGGACGGGGGACGGAGAATGCGACAGCTAGTGGCTGAATGTTATCAATTTTATCAATAGCACCTTTAATTGCAGGTTTATATGTTCCTCTCGTGCACCTGGGAGACTCATGGCCTTATCAGCATAGTTGCTAATCTAAAATCTAGTGGGACATGTCTGTCTGTGCATCTCTTCCTCTAAGGAAGAAACCCTGTCAGCTGCCATGTTGTATGATCTTTCCCTGCTCACCTCCCTGTTGTAGCTAGACAAACCTAAGACTATGAAAATGTGATGTGAGCACTAATTTACAGGCTCAGCAAGATATTTTTTTTATGGGCACTGCTCTATAAAACTGGCTAAGCACACTGTAGATTATTATTATGAAGATTATACCACTCAATTGATGGCCATATGGTGATACAGACATATGTTTCGGCTCAGATTAGCTCTCTCTTGATCTGTTTTACTCTCTAAAAGGTGACATGGGATAGACTACAAGTTGTTTTACATCGTCTTTGGTTGACATGGGATATGAAAATATAGGCCTGAAGGAAAGCAAGCTGCAAAATATCCCATATTTTTACATTTTAATCTATTTAATCATGTATTATGTTGCACGCTGCTAGAATAATAGTGTTGTTGCTTGGTTAAGAGATGCTGCACACTGCTTCCTTCCTTTCTTTACCTTTCTTCTCTGTATTATGTCATACTCTTCTCAATTTGTGCTCTCTCTAAATAGAGCTGCTCATTTCTTTTGTTATTTCTGAAGCTCATGCAATTTCCTCCAATTAATCCCTCCTTTTGTCTACCTCCTCCCTCCCCTTAACCCCAACAGGTGACAGTTATGTGTGCAGCTCCATCGAAGCCTACAAGAAGTTGGATTACACAAAAAACGTGAACCCCAACTGGTCGGTGAACGTCAAGGCCTCGGCCGCGTCCTCCCGCGGGCCTCCCTCCCTGGGCAGCGCCAATGCCGGTGCCCCCGAGAGCCGCGAAATCAAGGACTTCATACGTCCAAAGCTTGTGACAGTGGTGCGGAGTGGAGTGAAGCCCCGCAAAGCCGTGAGGATCCTGCTGAACAAGAAGACGGCCCATTCCTACGAGCAAGTCCTGACCGACATCACGGATGCCATCAAGCTGGACTCCGGGGTGGTGAAGAAGATCTACACGCTGGAGGGCAAACTGGTGAGAAATCTTAGGTCATTTTGTAAGCATTGTTCGTGTTGTGGAGGGAAACACTAACGTATTAGAGGACATCCGACATATCTTTGGTTTGGTATTGCTGATTGTTCACCTGCATTCAAGGTAGCAATGTTTCTAAACCTTCCAGTCTAAATGGTGATGTTGTGTTGCACACATGATGAGTGGTTCCATTGAGAGAAAAAGCCCAAAACACTGAGATAAGAGTGAGTTTTTGTATTGCTGTTTTGGACTTTGTTACCCGTGCAACAGAGAGATTCAATATCATAGCGATTAACAGCCATCGTTCGTTCATGAAGGTGGTTGTTTTGCATTGGTGTTGCTTGAAGAGCGGAAATCCAGATCAACAGGCTGACCAAAATGTCTAAATATTTTATGAACCACACTCTCATTTTTCTTTCACGAGCCTTCTATGAATGAAGAACGTCTGTGTCCCCGTTCACAGCCGGAGCTGTGGCGAGAAATAGTGACACAGAAAGGGGTCGAGAGAAGGTAAAGATGAAAGAAATCTATGAATGGAGTCTGGGTTGGTTTCTCACCCACGCTGCAGCGAATGTGTGCCAGGGCTTTGCCTCCGAACACGGAGATGAATCAGAGTCACGGCCCCCTTGATAGTCCACCCACCTATTCAGCTCCTTCTCTCAGCTGTGGAGGGAGACGCTATAAAAAGAACACGCTTTAAAACAGTACTACACATGTGCGTATAGCACGTATTCTCCACTACAGCACTAAAATGAATGTGGAAATGGCCCTGAACTTGAATGAGGTCAAACACTCTCTCTCTGTGCTGGCACATGTCTATGTTTGTGTCAGACAAAGAGAGAAAGACAGCGTCTGTGCCAGCGTGTCAGGGTTTCAGGTTATATTTGTGACATGTTTTAGCACTCTTGTCTCTTCCTGTTTGCCTCCATGCCACCTCTCCATCTCTCGTGCCATCCCCCCCCGTCATCTTTGTTTCTGTCTGTCTGCTCTCTTGAGGTCACGTTGTAGCTCCAAGTTATTGAACGCAGCGACACAGAACCACTTTTCCCCTGGCAGCGGCATCAGAACGACACCATTATTCCTGAAACAGATTGTGTTTGACGTCAAGGGCTTCCTGCCATTTTGTGTCGCACAGCCGTAATCGTCTCCTAAATGGCCAATTTGTGACTCATCCTCATGAATATGGTCTTTGCCCTTATGGGCTTTTCATTCCTTAATTGCCATTTTAGTACTCCGTGTTAGCATTTATCCCTCTTCTCAACGTTAATCTTCATGTGTTGGCACCGGCACGTCTCTGAAGCCACGCAGTCTATTTAATGATCCGCTGTTAACCCAGTAGGAAGTCATTCCAGATTTTCCTGACCTGACCTGCTGTCAGATCCCAGCACCAGCCAATAAAATCCCAGGATCAGGTTTTCCTTGAGAAACCTCCTGTTGGGGATTAAACTCACGCTTTTGCACAATGCGCTCTAACTCTATGGTCGCCATCGGTTACGATTATCTTGGAGATTACACAATAAATGCTGCTCTCACCCAGTTCACCCCTCCGCGATTGGAAGTAAGACTATTATGGTTATGCTATTTTTAGACGCGGTATTGATTGGGCCTGTAGGCATGGTAACACGCTCACTGCCAAATTGGATGGGTTGGGCTGAGTGCAGAACCAACTCCTTCTCATTTTCTTTGTGTATAGTGTGCGTGGGTTAATGCATGTGGGAGAGTTTGCGATTATGTTATTAAGTGAACAGAAAAGTGGAGAATGAGGGACTCTAAAGAAAGATTGGAATTAATGATGAAGAAACCGATTGGAAAGTAGTAAGTAGACTGGATTGGAGCAAATTTGCATAAGATTGAGAGTGCCCAAGGAAATCCTGGACAAGACCTGAACAGCCTCCTGTTTCTGAATAGGTGAAAGGTCTCAGGAAACACTAGATAAGCTCGTAGCAAATATAAACCCCCTATGAAATGTGGTTAATCCATGTTTATACAGCGAGAGAGAGAATCAGGCTTAGTATATAAAAAAGAACAACCTCAATACCACAATAATATGTACGAGTCATGGCAGGATGACAAGTGAACAAACTGCATGTTAATGACACTTGAATATACATTATTTAATGTCAGGAGTGCGCTAAAGGTAATTACCTGAGTGCCGCACCAGGGTAAGGTTACTTTAAGGGTTAAGTAGGGTATGTGTTTTTGTGTGTGTGGGCTGCTGCCGTCAGCTGAGCTGTGTCAGTCACTGAGCCGACGGCAGAAGTAGGTTTCTGGGCCTGACCGCCAGTTACGTTGAGTCCCAGCAGAGCCGCAGAGCCTAGAGAGAGAGAGAGAGAGAGAGAGAGAGAGAGAGAGAGAATCTGAGCACCGCAGCTCAGGCTCCTCGCCTTCATTAACCCCAGTAATGAGGCCAGAGGCAGCGGGGCAGGATGTATATGTACAGTACATCCCCAAAGCCATATATTTTTCTCTTTGTCTCCAATCGTTCTCAAGGATTGCAGCAATCTACAAGACCATACATGGATTCTTTTTACATAATTACTTTTGCAGCTAAACTGTGCTGAGATGAATAATGGATTATGTTTTTGGTATTTGGGCTAAAGAGTTCAGCTGAGAATCTGTTTTCAGCTGCCCCTGCTGCTGTCAGTCCTCTTTATTATGCCTTTTCATTTATGTGTGTTTGTGTTTATATCTGTTAACTATTGCCATTAACTGAGTTTCTACTCAGAGTATATTTCTGTCAAACCCATTTTTTATTTTACAAAGGGACCCAAACTTCTCAAACCTTAAATGTTGTCTAAAATATGGCTATCAATTGATTAATATATTGAATCGTGGTTAATCGCAAATTAATCACACATTTTTTCTCATAGAACCCATTTTCATTCACATATCTTGAGGTCAGAAGTCAACGGACCACTTTGAAAATGGCCATGACAGTTTTTCCTCGCCAAAAATTTAGCGCAAGTTTGGAGCGTTATTTAGCGTCCTTTGTGACAAGCTATTATGACATGGTTGGTACCAATGGATTACTTAGGTTATCTAGTTTCACATGATACTATCTTCACTCTAGCTTTAAAATTGAGCCCGCTACAACCTCCGAAAGACCGACTGTGTTAATGCTTTAAAGAAATTAGTGGCATTAAAACGAATAAATCGGGTTAACTCTGACACAAGCAGCCTTACAGGAACTTTGCAGAATTAAATATAGAACTGGCAACATTACATATCTTATGTATGAAAATGAGACTCCAAGTCTTATCTGGCGTTCAATGCCACCTTTTGGCACATGATCGTTGCTACGAGCATATTTCAGTCTGTACCAAAGAAATCCTCCGGGGTATACGCCTGCATGTTTGCTATAAAAAGGTTTTGATGTTTGTTATCACTGTTGCTTTCAGCATTTCCTATTTGGCAGCATTCTGGGAGAGATGATACTGCTAATGAGATGGGGATAGAGAGGAGACGACATATGACTGGCTATAAACAAGTCTCTGTGAGCATCTGATACGTATACTCTGCCTGCTTTCTCACTGGGAGCTTACTCTACTGTGATCGTTTTGGATATTGTGTTTCCGTCTGTAACATGAGAGAATATATCAAGTTCCCCCCCCTCACCGCTATATTGATTGTGCCACTGTCTCAGGTCTCACTGTGTATGATAGGTGATATTTTTAGCTCCGTCGCCTCTCCTTTGGGGTTACCACAACCTCATATTTCTCAGCAAGCTCGTCACCTTGGCCGGTTTCTATGATGATAGTTGCCTAGGAACCGTCCAACCTGCTGTGATGTCATACAGTAGCAGTAGCACGACGTGATGGTGTAACTGGGCTGGTCTGATCAAGAAGATAGACGACCCGTTAAGTGGCTTAGAACACGGACATGGCTGGTCTATTAATACATGTAAGCTCTGTTTACACACACACAGATGCAGACACACACACACACACACACACACACACACACACACACACACACACACACATACACACACACACTATGTCGGACCCCAGCTGCCAGCCTCGAGGCCTCGCACGGCTCACGCACACTTAGGCACGGATAGTGACACACACTCTTTTTTTAATGGACTCATCTAGATTTCTGCTCATGCATCACTAGCCATTAACTGTGGGCGATTATCAACCAGTGCATGAAGTGATGCCACTTAGTTATCTCTAAGGTTGGTTGCGTTCTGTTTTTGAGTATCTCATTAATGAACTCCTTTTGTTTCTCAGCGGGTTTAGCATGGGCAAGACGTACCATTCACACGTTGACCGCCCATGCTAAAAATATGGGGCTTAGGCTACACAAAACACTTTCAGTTCATCCAAATGCCAAACATTTGTCCTACTTAATTCTATAGTGGTATTTATGCGCATAGTTTGGGTTTTATTTGCCCAGTTTTTGTTTAAAAATCACATCACAGGTGTACTCTGGAGACAGGATGGCCAAAATTTGAAAGCAGCAGAGGCTGAGATATCTTAACCTTTTTGTCTCTAGTATGGTTCAAGCTCTAAAAACATTTGTACTTACAATAATGCAACTCAATAGACTCAAACTCATCAGCAGGGTTACCATCTCAAACTTTGTGAGCATTTTTCATTGGAACTGTGTCTAGTTATTATGTCCTGGGTACTCCACAGTTTACCAGGGGGATTGTATTTGGAAAGAGAGGTTGTTTTTTTGTGTTTTTGTAATTTGGGTGAACCCTTAACTTTAAGCTAGGGGTTCTCAAACTTTTGGCATTGTCCGGTCTGGGAGTTGTCCGTGTTTTCGTCTTCCAACTTTAACCCTTTCACAGTGTGTTTTCATTTCATGAAAGTTAATCATAACCTTTTTGGGTGCCTAAAAATGTCTTATTCAGCATTCGGTTGAACTTAACTCCACCACCTCGTGTGGAGAGGGTGGCCATGGCCAAAATGCGGTAGTGGCTAGAAGGGAACCAGCACATTGGGGAAACCTTTGCAAGATTGTAAAGGTTAGGCATTGAACTTGAATGGTTAAGGTTAAGATAGGTCGTCGGGCAGCGAGTTTTTGCAGATCTCAGATCAGATTTCGCAGTTTGCAGGCCCCCTTCTAGACAGTACCCCAAAATGCCGAACTCGAAGCTTCAAAATGAGGTGACGTCACGGTGAATACGTCCACTTCTTATATACAGTCTATGGACAACAATTATTGGATGAACTTTATTTTCTTTGGTTTATGACCAAATTCCCATCAACCTCAGTTGTGCTGTGTGTTTAGTGCTAATTAGAACGTGGTAGCATGCTAACCCAGTAAACTAAGATGTTGATTATACCTTCTTAACGTCAGCATGTGAGCATTGTCCATGTTAAGATGCTCACAGAGTAGCTAGCATGGCTGTAGATGCATATTCTTGTTTACTGAGCATATTGTCTGTGTATGAAGTATGTTGTCAGGAGTTTTGAAACTTCTCTCGACATTTTTTTTTTTTAATGCATTGACCTTGTATGAGCTGCTTGTTGTCTCATGCGCTGAAGTACTGCCTGCCATTGCAGTTGATGTTACTTGCCTTTCAACTTGATGTGATCGGTCCTTGTAGCAACATTACTAATTGTAAACAAGTCACTTCAGACTTAATGTCCTTCTCTGTCAAGCATTATTTTTTGTCCACCCCGTTATATATGGCACACCGTGGCATGTTTTCGCATTAATTAAATGGCACATGTTAAATAGAGGTTATACGTAGGAGGAGAGTGTGGATGAACCACTTGTTCACTATCTGCAGTGCAGCTCTCACTTCTCAAACCGCATTGCTGGCCTGTACTTCTCCTTGTTGGCAAGGCTGAAGAGCTTTTAATATCCTTTTATCTTCTGTTTTCTCTGCAGCCTCCTTCTTCTCTCCGTGTCTTCCGTTTTCTTTTCATTTTCTCTCCACCCATTACTGTTTCTGCCTCTCTCTCTCTCTCCATCTGCATCATTATTTCTCCTCCTATGTAATGTTTAGTTTTCTGCCTATATCAACACATTTGCCCTTTTCACGTCCATCAGCTGTCCATGCTTCCTCCTATCTTCTGTCTCTCGCCTTTCTTTACTTTTCAGACTGACTGTGTCTTGCTGTCAACAAGCCATTGTTTTTACGGCTCTTTAGTCCTCATTTAATTAGCACACTCGGCATGCACCCCCAAATCCTAGAGCTGCGACATATGGCATCGTTCTCACCCTCTTTCCTCTCTGTTTGTCCCCCCGCCACGCTATCCCAGCTTCATTTTTCATCTCCTTTTCGTTTTCTCAGTTTGCCTCTCACTTTTTCCTAGTTTTGTTTCCCTCCCCGTCTCTCTTTGTCCTCATTGGCCGGTATCCAGCTCTGCAGGGACAGTAGAAAGGGTGCTACGTCACTTGAAAACATTGCGTATTATGAAGTGCAGGGGATTATGTCCTGCTCATATACAAAGCATTCAGCTGTTTTTTAATCTTCATTTGATGGACTGTGTTGATGATGTCACTTTTTGTTCTGCAGAGGAGGATTGTGGGAAGCAAAGTCCATCTGCTCCTGCTGATCTGCTGAGTCACAGCTACTCAGCGCAGCTTGGTGTGTGTGTGGGAGGTGGCAGTGTGTGAATGTGTGTCATGCACCTAGTATACAGTGTATTTGCTACTTTACAGTATATTTTGCAGTGAATGACATTGATTAGAAATGGCTTGTAGAAATCTTAAGATTAAACTGCTGTGTTTGTGGACGTGCTGTTTTCAGATTGGTCTGTCTGTCTGTTAGCTTGTGTGTCTGTTTACCAGCAGAGAGTGACTGTGGCAGATTGGGGGGCTGTCTGTAGTCAGAGGACCTGCTGCCAAATTAGGATTGATGGCAGACATTTCCAGCACTGGCAGACGGTTGAGAACCGAGTCACACCACAACTTCATCACACACGCTGTCTGACTCATGCAGTTCCTGACTCACTCACTCTCTAATCTCCCTCAACCGAATCTGCATTTGAAAGATTGTGTCCCAGCTTTGTGCTTTTAGTTGCTTGAAGAGCAGAACCGACATATCTCGACAGTCAGAGGCTTTCTCTGATCGTGACTCAGGAAGGGAAGCACTTAGAGGGGATGTAAACATTAGAAGGAGCAATGCTTCTCCAAGCCAATTGGAAGGCAAAAATGTTGTACTTTATGGCAAGCCATTTTAACATTTAAAGAGGACCTATTATGCTTTTGTGCTTTTACCCTTTACTTTAGTGTAGTTTTTTTGTGCATGTAAAAGGTCTGCAAAGTTACAAAGCCCAAAGTCCAGGCCAAAGGGAGTTGCTCTCCCCCACAGAAACACTGCTCCGGAATTGCTTGAAACGCCTTGCTTGAAGTCCCGCCTTTTCTTCAGTAACATGGTGATGTCACCAAATAACACATTTGCATAAAACCTGCTTAGCGGCTAGTTTGCCACGCCCACAAACAAAGCTTGTTAGAGTGGAGCTAGAGTGGAGTCTGAAGAGTTTGGTTCGGTTGATCAATCACAACAAAGTGGGCCAATCGGAGCAGACTAGGCTTTTCGGGAGGGATGAGAAAATTAAGCATTTTTTGAAAATTAAAGCATGTAAATATGTTCTCGTAGAAACCTGAAATACAGGTATGCACCGTACTCCATAGGGCTGAGTAGCGATTTAGTTTTCACTAGTGGAAATTACATTTCGACATGGTGTCAACAAAATGCCATTTTGACAAGTTAAAATGTTAATTTAAAGGTATAGTGTGCAATGTATAGACTCATACAATAATAATCCCTCTCAGTTGTCACTTGCGACCCACTAGAAATGTGTGGCGATGTCCGTATCTGCAGAGACCCCTCCCTTTTTGTCTGTATTTTCTTATTTTCTCTTATTTCGCTCTGTTTGGGACGTTGCTGGGCGTCAGCCTTTGGCCTTTGTATTTTTTGTTTTCTGAGCTGTCATCGGAGCGAATGTAGCCAACACACCACAGTCTACAATATTCTTATATTTTTTTCCAACCATGAATACCTCCTCTATTTGTGTCTGTCTCTCAATATCAACTCAAAGGTCAACTGACTTTATAGTACTTCCAATTTGTCAGTTTTCAAATGTACAGTTAATGTACTGCAGGATGAAACAGTTTGATTTATATGTTATTTGGGCATGTTTTGCCTTCCCTTAATTGATCATAAGAGAATTAATCAGCCATTTTTTTGATAATCAGTTCATAATTTGAGTGATTTTTTATAACCAGAACTGCCAAAAGTTACCTCCTTCCAGCCTGTCAAATGTAAACATTTGCCCTTTTTATATATATATAATCCTGACATATATATATATATATAGATAGATATATATATCTCTATATATATATATATCTATATATATATAGAGAGAGATATATATAGAT
>CAKAOI010046646.1:0-29497 GCA_916701655.1 Sebastiscus albofasciatus | reverse complement strand
ATATTGCTGTACTTTGACCTGATTTGGTTTTGGATCTTGGTAAAGTAAAACAACCTGCAGCAGCATGCCTTGTGGAATAATTGTGTGTATCTGTACTAAAGGATAGTTTTTTGTAAAAAATAAATGGAGTCTTTGTTGTTATGACATTCTTAATGAAAACCATCAATGAGTAAAGCAATCTATTTTTTACTTCAAACCAAGAGAGACATTTATGCATTCTAATAACATTTGTTCTTTACCCACAAGAAAAAGCTACACGTGCCGCTTTATTCTGGACCAGTTGCAATTTTCTTATATTACCTATTGAAGTATTGGACAATGATCAGATACATGGCCGTTTCATCAACTTGACTTATGGTTATGTTAAGGCCATAAGAGATAACCAGATCAAGAGTGTGTCCTTTAATGTGTGTGTGTAATGTGCTGAGAAGAAAGCAGCCTTAAACTGTATAAAAAGTCAGTTTATGACAGAACGTTTTGGCGGGCAGACAGAACTTAAGAAGTACGTGTAGATTTTTCAGTAGCTTCACTTTGCATTGAAAATGAAACAGTATATTGTACATACACAATGTAATGACACATATGATCTGCATGTAAAAGTTATTATACAAAGGTCACTGTACCCAGACTTTTACATCTGTTATTCAATTTCTCACCACCTTGACCAAATAAATGTTTTTGTCTAATTTCAGCCAACATGCAGTGTCCCTCTACAGTATGTTGGTGTCACAGGAGCCAGGCTGCAGTATCTTCAGTGTAACAATGAGCTTAATAGATTTTCTAAACCAGGGGTAAAAAAAGGCATAGATCATAGGGTTAAGACAGGAGTTGAAATAAAACAAACATATTACAAAGGCAGCAGATGAAGCATTGAGCAAGGTGTCCTGGCCTGTAAGTGCAACACCAAAATATGGGCAGACGCATATTAGAAACACGACAATAACAACACCAAGAGTCCTGGCTGCTTTCATTTCAGATTTGTTAGCAGTTACTCTCCCTGAACACTGGAGAGTCACAGCTGCAATATGAGACCGCATGGCACGAGCCTGATTCATAGCCACCACAAATACTCTCATATACAGAACTATGATGACAGTGACAGGACCAATAAAGGACAAAAAAAGATCTGAAATTCCAACAATGTAGTTAATGACAACAACACACTCTCCAGAGCAGGAATTATACCTGCCTGGTTGTTCCAGGTTATCCTTCAGCATCAAAATGTGACAGAAAGCAGAACCTATCCAACACAGACAAACACAGATCGTAACTGTTTTTTGTGTGACTTTAGAGGGATAATGTAGGGGATCACAAATAGCAATATAACGGTCAACAGATATGAGTACCATGGTTCCTATTGAGGCAGAGGTAATAATATAGTCCAGAACATAATACAGAATACACATAAGGTCACCGAGGAACCAGCAGCCATCTGTGAGCACAATTTGAAAGGACATGAGGAGGCCCACGAAGAAATCTGAGACAGCCAGAGAGAGGAGGAGGAGGTTGGTGGGGATCTGGAGCTGCCTGGAGAGATAAGAGAGCAACATGCTTATCATTATCTGTAGCATCAATTATCATATCAGTTGATAAAATCCATTATTCCTTTACAGTCTGATCTGTTCTGTTCCATGAACCATTTCTTTCTGTACAGCTACAAGTTTTATAAATTGATAAAACATTTGACTACTTGAAGTGAGAGATGGAGATGATGACTAGCAGGTTGAGAATCACAGTGAGCACAGAGATGGAGGACAGTGAAATGTAAGTGAGCATGGATTCAAAGTGAGGACGCATGGTCTTCCTGCAGGAGGAGTTGAGGAGTTGTGGAAAGCAAAGTTTTTCGTCTTCAAGGGTTTTCATTTTCAGAAAGAGGAGGAGACGAGAAGCTTCTGAACTCTGTCAGCTTTCTGTCTGAAGCTCTCCGTCATACAACTGATTTATCTCTTTTCTTCCTCCACATCCCTCCTTCCCCTTTCTCTCTGGTGACTACTTTGTTTCAGCAGGAGTGACTGAACTTCTCTCTTCTTTAATTACATTTTCATTTATCTTCATTAGTCACTCACATAATCCGACAGTCAGCTATGCAGTGGTGTTTTGTTTTGCACATTACGATGGTGATGTTCATCACATTTTTTCTGTACTGACGATACGTTGTTTTCATATATTTACATACTTATTTTAAGTCCAACCGTGACATTTTCCTTTAACCTAAGTAACTGGTTTTCTTGTCAGTGATCATGACGTTTTTGTCAAGTCAGTGGCTTTGTTGCCTGCTGCTGGTACTGTACGTTAATATAGGTGTGTAATATTCACATCTCTCTATCAAAAATGTATCCTATAGGATACTAGGTAACTTGAATACAAAGTAAACTAGGTGGGTGCAGTCTTCCTGGGCCTTAAGAAAAAATGTTGTACTGTAAAAAATAGCATTGTCGTCTCCAAACTTTCCAACTACAGTTTCTCTGAAACAACCCTTTTATGGTTCGAATCATATCTTCAAAAACCGTGAACACGGTGTCATCATCAACAATAAAACATCCTCTTTTTTAAAAAGTAAAACTGGAATCCCACAGGGAATGGTGTTAGGACCGATGCTCTTTCGTCTATACACAAACGACTCCTCTGAACCTTGTCTTGGGGCTGGTCTTCAGATGTATGTGGACGATACAGTCATCTACATGTTGGGACTCAAGAGGGTTGCAAAAGACCACATGAACTCAGTCACATGATCCTTGACCCATGGACTCAGCTCAGTAACCATTGGCTACTGTAGGATGATGACTCATTCACACATACTTGAAATTCAGCCAGAACAAAAGCAGAGGGATGCCTTTGTTCTGTCTCTTTCTCTCTCTTCTTTCCCCTGGGCTTCCTCTTTCCCCAGGGCTGTCTTTCTTCTCCTCCTCAACCCCGGCTGACCTGCAGGCGGTTAGCTGCTGCTCTCCCCACCTAGGCTCTGGTAACGTACTGGGCTTACTTTAGCATTAGCAATTGCACATGGCTGAGCAACACTATTCAACTTTGATTTCTGGAATGTACCTGTATTGATATGTTTAATGTTATTCATTGAGTTTGATTGTTGTGATATTATTTGTAGTTAAGATATTTGTGTTGCTGGCTTCGCCATATCAGATGTCTTTAGTTTATGCTTCACATAGACAAGGTCTTGCATGCAAACTAACCATCTTTTCTAACCCACTGCATTATCTGACACACATTAAGATCACATACATAAACTGTGAATTAGTTTTAAACATAAACATACACATTCAGATAATCTCAACCCCCACATCACACCCCCCTTTGTCCTTCCTGAGCACATGTGCTCTGAAGACCAAAGAGGCCATGTGGTAACATGTTGGCGGCCATCTTTGATCCAGCCTGTAGTTTTACAGTAGTTTTACAGTGCTCGCTAGACATCTTGAGACAAGTAGCCATCTTGTCATCACACACACACACACACACACACACACACACACACACACACACACACACACACACACACACACACACACACACACACACACACACACACACACACACACACACTGTGTTTGGTTTGTTTAGTTATTTAGATAGATTAATATTGTGTTTTAATTATGAGACTTATATATGAGACTACATTAATGTGCTATCATTTTCTCTTTGTTTCAAAAAGTGGTGCCCTGAGGATGATTTAATATACATTAAATCATATTATTCAATATAATTTATAGTTATTTTGATAATTATTTACTTTTGATAGCCATTGCAATGTCTTTTGAGCTTAGGTATTATTAATATATAATATATATTGATAATTTATTAATATTAATTTATTCATATTGATAATTATCTTTAATATTCTCTAATAACTAGACCAGCTCCTATCTGCATCCCCAACATTATGGTGCCCCGTGTGAGGCACAGTATTATTGTTTGCAAATTATTCATAATTGTGCAATATTAATTTTCAGCATAATTTTTGGTCGAAACCAAAAATTTTGATTCCACTTCTATACAAATCAAAAGTATTTACATTCTATACCACTAGTCTTCCACAGGAGTAGACGTCCAGCTGTAAATTTGAACAAGTACATTGTGGTTAGAATTGTTTATTGAGAGATTTTGATTATTAACACTTTAAGCCTTTATAATGTTAATTTTTAGGACTTGCTATTGCTGCTAATTCAAGTTAACCTACGCTGTAGAACTTGAAAGAATTTTGGTTCAGCATTTGAATACCAAGTATTCGATGCAATCTAGTCAAGTTGTCATAATTTGCTGTTAATCTAAGTGTTCCTTTAATGACACAGCGTGCCACCGGCACTGTGTAACATAGAGAGCTTGTACCTGGCTGTTACTGCCAAGCATTCCAGCCTGAGTGAGTTAAATTGAGCCTGACATAGAGCCACAGTGCGCTACCAGCCCTGTGATATAAGTTTGCACCAAGCTGTTACTTACATGAGTTCCAGCTTGAGTAACCTTTAATAGACATCATCACAACTGTTACTGCCCTGCATCTCAGTTAGTGCATGTTCTAAGTGTGTAAGCAAACTTATTTTGTAAACCTGTGTTTACTTTACTGGCCCTTTTGTTTGATGCCCACTAGAATCAGTAGTTGGTGCTGTAGCTACACCTCCTCCACAGGAAGCTACCCCCCATAGTGTAGGTTAGTGTATTGTTGTTAGGCTAATGCACCTCCCAAGCTACACTACAAGGTGTCTGCCATCGCAACACCATAACCAACATTGTTTTTGTTTTGTACTAGACCAGCTCCTATCTGCGTCCCCAACATACGCTTATGGAAAAACAAGCTATTGCAGTTACAGACCAATTGTCAAAGCACCTGGAAACAACTAATGGTAGTTGACTTGAAAACTCATGTTTGACCCTTAATGCAAAAAAAAAACAATCAGAGTCCATATGTTTTTCCTCCAGAAGACAGCCCACATCAACTGAACTACATGTTAAGATCAACAGTCAGTGAATTAATCAAGTTTCTGAGGTCAAATATCTACCACTGCATAGCTGACGGTCAGATTACGTGAGTGACTTTATTGTCACTGATTATTTTTGAGAAGTAGGATTGTCTTGCTTCCCAAATGGCCTCATTGTAGGAAGAAATACAGTCCTTCATAATATCAAGATGAATATTTAGTATTCTTCTACACAACCTACATTCAGCTCTACTTTCTCTTTAGGAGAAGAGTGTGTTAGTCTTTCTAGAGTGTCACTTTAGTATTGGACCTTTTATTATTTTCTTTTCCCGGGCTGAAGCATTAATTGTCAATCTTAGATTTAAGATGAATATATAAACCATTTTGTGTATGGTAAAAGGTTCATTGAGCACATAATTACAATGATTGCCCAGGAAAATCAATGAAAATATGGCCTTTGAAGACTTATTAAAATAGAGTTTCCAGGTTATTTAAAGAATGTTTAAGAGTGGATAAAATAAATTTAAAAAATAGGCAGCTATGATCAGATATGGCAGTTTCAGCAACTTGAATTATGGTTATGTCAAGGCCATAAGAGATCACCAGATCAAGAGTGAGTCCTTTAATGTGTATGTGTGTAACTTGCTGAGCAGAAAGCAGCCTTAAACTGTATAAAAAGTCAGTTTATGACAGAACTTTTTGGCGGACAGACACAACTTAAGTATGATGGTACCATATCATTAAGAGCTTTAAAAACAACACATTTTTTAAAACCTGATCCTGTAGGATACAGGCAGCCAATGTAGAGAGGCCAACACTGGAGTGAAATGTTCTCTTCTTGTTTTTGTTAGTACTCTATCTGCTGGATTTTGTATTTTACTGGGGGAGGACCCCAAAAGCACCGACCCAAATTTATAAACATTTTTTGCCTGTGATGTTTCCTGGTTTTTAATTGAAAAGACTGATCTTCTTGTGTTACCGGTGTGAACACAGGCCTACTTGGGTCACTAACCTAACTTTGTCTTGACTTATTGACATATTGTCTTATAAAGATGACTTTCATATTCTTTTAACTGACTGGGGCAAACTCCATTGAATATTTGTCGCTGTCCACTGACGGGAGGTTCTGAATTGAAGTTGCTGTGGCATATTGTGAAGTGCGGGAAAGGCCTCAAGTTATTTTAAGTGCCACTGGGCATTTTGCCAGTTTATGTCTTTTCTCTTTCCTGGATCTTGATTTCAGTACAACAGTTGGAACGTGGGCACAATTTGAAGATTTACGCGCAAAAGACAAAAATGTAGGTATGGCTTTATTGATGTTTATTTGCAGAGGAATCATGCAGGGAGTTGCGAGCCCACGGCCACAGGGTGAATGTGAGTGTGGATGTGGTAGTGCTTGTGTCGGGCGACCGGAAGTGATTAATGGTAGTCAGTGTGTAGGAGCATTAGAAACGTATAAAATGCATGTACCCCCGTTCTTCTAGGGTGGATGCCATCGTTCCAGAAGACAGAGCTGCTTGTCAAAGTTTTTTAAAAAGTCAAGAAGTTATTGTATATTGTACATACACAATGCAAATCAACATTATCAGCATGTAAAAATGATCTTATAAAGGTCACTGTACCCAGACTGTTACAGCTGTTATTCAATTTCTCACCACCGTGACCAAATACATGTTTCTGTCTAATTTCAGCCACCAGGCTGCATCTCTCTACAGTATGTTGGTCTCACAGGAGCCAGGCTGAAGTATCTTCAGTGTAACAATAAGCTTAGTAGATTTTCTAAACCAGGGGTAAAAAAAGGCATAGATCATAGGGTTAAGAAAGGAGTTGAAATAGTACAAACATATTACAATGGCAGCAGATGAGGTATTGAGCAAGGTGTCTTGGCCTGTAAGTGTGACACAATAATATGGACAGAGGCATATCAGAAACACGACGATAGCAACACCAAGAATCCTGGCTGCTTTCATTTCAGATTTGTTAGCAGTTACTCTCACTGAATAAGTGACAGCTGCAATATGAGACCGCATGGCACGAGCCTGAGTCACAGCCACCACAAATATTCTCATATACAGAACTATGATGACAGTGACAGGACCAATAAAGGTCAAAAAAAAATCTGCAAGTCCGGCAATGTAGTTAATGACAATAACACACTCTCCATAGCAGGAATTATACCTGCCTGGTTGTTCCAGGTTATCCTTCAGCACCAAAATGTGACAGAAAGCAGCAAATATCCAACACAGACAAACACCAATATTAACGTTTTTTTTTGTGACTTTAGTGGGATAATGTAGGGGATCACAAATAGCCACATAGCGGTCAACAGATATGAGCACCATGGTTCCTACAGAGGCAGAGGTAATACTATAGTCTATAACATTATACAGAATACACATGAGGTCACCGAGGAACCAGCAGCCATCTATTAGTACAATTTGAAAGCACATGATGAGGCCCACGAAGAAATCTGAGACAGCCAGAGAGAGGAGGAGGAGGTTGGTGGGGGTCTGGAGCTGCCTGGAGAGATAAGAGAACAACATGGTTATGATTATCTGTAACATCAAATATCATATCAACAGATACAATCCATAACTGGAACATTCTCATCCTTTTCAGAATGAGATCTGGTCATTTTTGTGTAGTGTTCCCTGAACCATTTCTTTCTGTACAGCTACCAGTTATATAAATATTTAACTACTTGAAGTGGGAGATGGAGATGATGACTAGCAGGTTGAGAGTCACAGTGAGCAGAGAGATGGAGGACAATAATATGTAAGTGAGCATGGATGCAGAGTGAGGACGCATGGTCCTCCTGCAGGAGGAGTTGAGGAGTTGTGGAAAGCAAAGTTCATCTTCTTCAAGGGTTTTCATTCTCAGAAAGAGGAGGAGACGAGAAGTCGCTGAGCTCTGTCAGCTTTCTGTCTGAAGCTCTCCGTCATACAACTGATTTATCTCTTTTCTTCCTCCACATCCCTCATTCCTCCTTCTCTCTGGTGGCAACTTTCTTTCAGTAGGAGTGACTGAACTTTTCCCTCCATTTCACCTCCCCTGCCACTATTTTTATTTCTTCTAAACAATGATAATTTAATCTAAGAGAGTAAAATGCTGTGTTTTAAGTTGTTTCTTGAAGTTCCTCACAGAATCTGACAGTCAGATATATAGTGTGTTCCATTGTTTTGGAACATAAAGGCGTTAAAGGCTGCTTCAGCAAGTTATTTTTAAGTCCTTGAAACTGTTAATAGTCTAGAGTCTGATGATCATAGTGCCCGATCTGGAGTTTATTATGACAGACATTCTGCTATGTATGATGGTGCCATATCAATAAGAGCTGAAAAAACTATATATTTTTTAAAAACTGATCCTGTAGGATACAGTCAGCCAATGTAGAGAGGCCAACACTGGAGTGATATGTTCTCTACTTCTTGTTTTGTTTTAGTACTCAAAGAGTATTTACACACTCACTCATTACTATCCAAACATCAGTCAGGGTTCAAAAAAGGTCATAGCACTGTTACTGCGGCCATGAAAGTTGTAAATGACATTATCAATGCATTGGATAATAAGCAACACTGTGTGTTTCTTTTTATTGACTTGTCTAAAGCTTTTGACACTGTGGATCATGATATTCTGATACAACGACTTGTTAATACTGGTTTCTCTCCTCATGCTGTAGGGTGGTTTGTCAACTACCTTACTGATAGGACCCAGGCTACACAGTTTGAGGGTCTTACATCTGGAGTCCTAACAGCCTGTAAGGGGGTCCCTCAGGGTTTAGTCCGGGCCCACTTTTACTTTTATTTACTGTTTACATAAACTGCTTGGGTGATGATGTTAAAAATTAATCTTTCCATTTCTATGCAGATGACACTGTTATATATTGTTGTGCAGCTACCCTCAGTATAGCTTTTGAGTATTTGCAAAATGCTTTAAATACAGTCCAAGTTCAGCTTTACCAACTGAAGCTTGTACTGATTGCAGAAGAAAACAAACTTATGTTCTTTTCTAACTCTAGGAAGATGGAGTTGAATGAGAGTATTGTTACAAGTCAAGGTCAACAAATTGAAGCAGTCTCCAGATAGAAATACTTGGGATTTTTAATTGATGACCATCTCTCTTTTAAACCTCGCATACAGAATCTGGTGAAAAAGTTGAAATTGAAGTTAGGTTTTTATTTTAGAAACAAGTCCTTTTTTTCTCTTGATGTCAGACGGAAACTGGTTGAAGCGACGTTCTTGCCTGTTCTTGACTATGGTGATCTGCTTTACATGAATGCATCAGTCCGTTGTCTCCATATGTTGGATACTGTATATCATGGCACTTTAAGGTTTGTTACAAACTGTAGAGCCCTCACTCATCACTGTATATTGTACTCCAAAGTAAGTTGGCCTTCTCTGTCAATATGCCGGCTTAGCCATTGGTATGTTTTTATCTATAAGGCCACAGTCTCAGGACACTATGCTTGTGAATGTTCCCAGAGTTCTGACTGAATTGGGAAAGAAGGCCTTTATGTTTTCTGCACCATCTGCATGGAATAGCCTGCAAAATGAACTTAAAAATCCAGGACCTAGTCACTCTAAATTAATTTAAAGGCATGGTGAAATCTATAGAATCAGACTCTATCATTAATTGTACTTGTTTTGATTGAAATAGGATTATATGGCTTCACTGCACTTTTATGGTATAGCACCTTTGAGCTGATCTATTGTTTTTTTAATGTGTGTATGAAACTGTTTGTACTGTTTGCCATTCTTGGCCACGTCGCTCTTGAAAAAGAGATTTTAATCTCAATGGGTCTAAACTCAGTTAAATAAACCATATAAACCAAATAAGGGTTCATGAAATGAGAAGTACTCTAGCTGCTGGATTTTGTATTTTATTGGGGGATGACCCCAAAAGCACCACTCCAAAATAATATTTCTTTTTTGCCTGTGATGTTTCCAGGTTTTTAAGTGAAAAGACTGATCTTCTCGTGTTACCGATGTGCACACAGGCCTACTTGGGTCACTAACATAGCTTTGTCTTGACTTATTGACATATTGTCTTATAATGATGACTTTCATATTCTGTTAATTGATTGGGGCCACTCCATCCAATATTTGTTGCTGTCCATTGACGGGGGGTTCTGAATTGAAGTTGCCATAACATATTGTGAAGTGCGGGAAGGGCCTCAAGTAATATTAAGTGCCTCTGGGCATTTGGCCAGCTTATGTCTTTTTGCTTTCCTGGACCTTGATTTCGGTACAACAGTTGTAACGTGGGCACAATCTGAAGATTTGCACACATTAGACAAAAATGCAGTTCTGGTTTGATAGGTGTTTATTTGCAGAGGAATCATGCAGGGAGTTGTGAGCCTATGGCCACAGGGTGAATGTGAGTGTGGATGTGGAAGTGCTTGTGCCCAATTAGTGGAAGTGATCACTGTTTGGTCCAGACATGACTAAAGGTAGTCAGTGTCTAGGAGCGTTAGAAATGGATAAAATGCATGCACCTATTCGTCTAGGGTGGATGCCATCGTTCTAGAAGAAAGAGCTGCTTGTCAAAGTTTTTTAAAAAGTCAAAAAGTTATTGTATATTGTACATACACGATGCGAATAAACATATGATCTGCATGTAAAAGTGATCATGCAAAGGACACTGTACCCAGACATGTTATTTAATTTCTCACCACTATGATCAAATACAATTTTCTGTCTAATTTCTGCCAACATGCAGCGTCTCTCTACAGTATGTTGGTGTCACGGGAGCCAGGCTGCAGTATCTTCAGTGTAACAATGAGCTTAATAGATTTTCTAAACCAGGGGTAAAAAAAGGCATAGATCACAGGGTTAAGACAGGAGTTGAAATAAAACAAACATATTACAAAGGCAGCAGATGAGGCATTGAGCAAGGTGTCCTGGCCTGTAAGTGTGACACAATAATATGGACAGAGGCATATCAGAAACACGACAATAACAACACCAAGAGTCCTGGCTGCTTTCATTTCAGATTTGTTAGCAGTTACTCTCACTGAATACTGGAGAGTGATAGTTGCAACATGAGACCGCATGGCACGAGCCTGAGACACAGCCACCACAAATACTCTCATATACAGAACTATGATGACAGTGACAGGACCAATAAAAGTCAAAAAAACATCTACAAGTCCAGCAATGTAGTTAATGACAACAACACACTCTCCAGAGCAGGAATTATACCTGCCTGGTTGTTCCAGGTTATCCTTCATCATCAGAGTGTTGCAGAAAACAGAAAATATCCAGCACAGACAAACACAGATCGTAACTGTTTTTTTTGTGACTTTGGTGGGATAATGTAGGGGATCACAAATAGCCACATAGCGGTCAACAGATATGAGCACCATGGTTCCTACAGAGGCAGAGGTAATAATATAGTCTATAACATAATACAGAACACACACGAGGTCACCGAGGAACCAGCAGCCATCTATTAGCACAATTTGAAAGGACATGATGAGGCCCACGAAGAAATCTGAGACAGCCAGAGAGAGGAGGAGGAGGTTGGTAGGGGTCTGGAGCTGCCTGGAGAGATAAGAGAGCAACATGGTTATGATTATCTGTAGCATCAATTATCATATCAGCAGATAAAATCCACGACTGAAACATCATTCCTTTACAGTCTGAGATCTGGTCATTTTTATTCTGTTTCATGAACCATTCCTTTCTGGACATACCAGTTATATACTGTACATGATGAAATATTTGACTACTTGAAGTGAGAGATGGAGATGATGACCAGCAGGTTGAGAGTCACAGTGAGCAGAGAGATGGAGGACAGTAAAATGTAAATGAGCATGGATACAGAGTGAGGACGCATGGTCCTCCTGCAGGAGGAGTTGAGGAGTTGTGGAAAGCAGAGTTCATCTTCTTCAAGGGTTTTCATTCTCAGAGAGAGGAGGAGACGAGAAGCTGCTGAGCTCTGTCAACTTTCTGTCTGAAGCTCTCTGTCATACAACTGATTTATCTCTTTTCTTCCTCCACATCCCTCCTTCCTCCTTCTCTCTGGTGACAACTTCCTTTCAGTAGGAGTGACTGAACTTTTCCCTCCATTTCACCTCCCCTTCCCCTATCTTTCATTCTTCTAAACAATGATAATTTAATCTAAGAGAGTAAAATGCTGTGTTTTAAGTTGTTTCTTGAAGTCACTCACAGAATCTGACAGTCAGATATGCAGTGGTAGTGTGTTCCATTGTTTTGGAGCATAAAGGCATTAAAGGCTGTTTCAGCAAGTTATTTTTCAGATCTTGGAACTGTTAATAGTCTGGAGTCTGATGATCATAGTGCCCGATCTGGAGTTTATTATGACAGACATTCTGCTATGTATGATGGTGCCATATCATTAAGAGCTTTAAAAACAATACATTTTTTAAAAACTGATCCTGTAGGATACAGGCAGCCAATGTGGAGAGGCCAACACTGGAGTGAAATGTTCTCTTCTTCTTCTTTTTGTTTGTACTCTATCTGCTGGATTTTGTATTTTATTGGGGGAGGACCCCAAAAGCACCACCCCAAATTTATACCATTTTTTTGCCTGTGATGTTTCCAGGCTTTTAATTGTAAAGACTGATCTTCTTGTGTTACCGATGTGCACACAGGTCTACTTGGGTCACTAACCTAGCTTTGTCTTGACTTATTGACATATTGTCTTATAATGATGACTTTCATATTCTGTTTACTGATTGGGGGGAACTCCATTGAATATTTGTCGCTGTCCATTGACGGGAGGTTGTGAACTGAAGTTGCCGTGGCATATTGTGAAGTGCGGGAAGGGCCTCAAGTAATGTTAAGTGCCTCTGGGCATTTTGCCAGTTTATGTCTTTTCTCTTTCCTGGATCTTGATTTCAGTACAACAGTTGTAACGTGGGCACAATTTGAAGATTTGCACGCATTAGACAAAAATGCAGTTCTGGTTTTATTGGTGTTTATTTGTAGAGGAATCAAACAAGGAGTTGCGAGCCCACGGCCACAGGGTGAATGTGAGTGTGGACGTGGAAGTGCTTGTGTTGGGCGACCGGAAGTGATTAATGGTAGTCAGTGTGTAGGAGCGTTAGAAACATATAAAATGCATGCACCCGTTCTTCTAGGGTGGATGCCATCGTTCCAGAAGAAAGAGCTGCTTGTCAAAAAATTTTTAAAAGTCAAGAAGTTATTGTATATTGTACATACATGATGTAAATACACATTATCTGTATGTATAAATGATCTTATAAAGGTCACTGTACCCAGACCTTTATACCTGTTATTCAATTTCGCACCAAAGTGACCAAATACATTTTTCTGTCTAATTTCAGCCAACATGCAGCGTCTCTCTACAGCATGTTGGCATCACAGGAGCCAGGCTGCAGTATCTTAAGTGTAACAATGTGCTTCATAGATTTTCTAAACCAGGGGTAAAAAAAGGCATAGATCATAGGGTTAAGACAGGAGTTGAAATAGAACAAAAATATTACAAAGGCAGCAGATGAGACATTGAGCAAGGTGTCCTGGCCTGTAAGTGTGACACAAAAATATGGACAGAAGCATATCAGAAACACGACAATAACAACACCAAGAGTCCTGGCTGCTTTCAATTCAGATTTGTTAGCAGTTACTCTCACTGAACACTGGAGAGTGATAGCTGCAATATGAGACCGCATGGCACGAGCCTGAGTCACAGCCACCACAAATACTCTCATATACAGAACTATGATGACAGTGACAGGACCAATAAAGGACAAAAAAAAATCTACACGTCCAGCAATGTAGTTAATGACAACAACACATTCTCCAGAGCAGGAATTATACCTGCCTGGTTGTTCCAGGTTATCCTTCAGTATCACAGTGTTACAGAAAGCAGAAAATATCCAACACAGACAAACACAGATCGTAACTGTTTTCTGTGTGACTTTGGTGGGATAATGTAGGGGATCACAAATAGCCACATAGCGGTCAACAGATATGAGCACCATGGTTCCTATCGAGGCAGAGCTAATAATGTAGTCTATAACATAATACACAACACACATGAGGTCACCGAGGAACCAGCAGCCATCTATTAGCACAATTTGAAAGCACATAATGAAGCCCATGAAGAAATCTGAGACAGCCAGAGAGAGGAGGAGGAGGTTGGTGGGGGTCTGGAGCTGCCTGGAGAGATAAGAGAGCAACATGGTTATGATTATCTGTAGCATCAATTGTCATATCAGCAGATACAATCCACAACTGAAACATCATTCCTTTACAAAATGAGATCTGGTCATTCATATTCTGTTTCATGAACCATTCCTTTCTGGACAGCTACCAGTTTTATAAATTGATTAAATATTTGACTACTTGAAGTGAGAGATGGAGATGATGACCAGCAGGTTGAGAGTCACAGTGAGCAGAGAGATGGAGGACAGTAAAATGTAAGTGACCATGGATACAGAGTGAGGACGCATGGTCCTCCTGCAGGAGGAGTTGAGGAGTTGTGGAAAGCAAAGTTCATCTTCTTCAAGGGTTTTCATTTTCAGAAAGAGGAGGAGAGGAGGAGACAAGAAGCTGCTGAGATCTGTCAGCCTTCTGCCTGAAGCTCTCTATCATACAACTGATTTATCTCTTTTCTTCCTCCACATCCCTCCTTCCTCTTTCTCTCTGGTGGCAACTTTCTTTCAGTAGGAGTGACTTAACTTCTCCCTTCTGTAATTACTTTTTCATCTATCTTTATTAGGCCTTTCCCTGTATTTCACCTCCTCTTCCCCTATATTCCTGTCTTATAAAGAATGACAATTTCCATGTTGGAGTACAGCCTCTGGTTACTATTATGCCATGATCTTGGTCAAAATATTGATGTATAGATATGTTAAAATATATTATAATAAAGAGGTTTAACTTGTTATGTGTTCTGTCATGTGTCATTGAACTCAAGCCCTGTAGCCCTCACTGTTCCCCAGTCACCTGCCCCTGCAGTTGTCACTGATTCTCTATTGGCCCACCTCAATAGTCGTTTCTGATCCCTTGTCGTGAACTCCTAAAAATGTTTCTGATCTCCAGTTCGCCACATGCTGTGGTCTCTAGCTAGCTTTCCTTGCCAGGCTGCCCCTGCACCTACGGGCCCCCACTTTTTCCAACATCCAGGTGGATCCTCAGTCGGTCCCTTGTCCAAACCTCCAGCTGGATGTCCTGGATCAGCCAATGAGGTCTCCTTCTTTGAGTCTCACAAGCTTTCCACTGTGCCTGTTTCTGTGACCCTTCTGCAACTTGGTTTTGTCAAAGACTCTACCCTCCAGGGCGGTTCCGTCTGTCCTTAAAGCCAGCCGGCGGAGTTCCTGTGTGGTTCTGTCTGTGCCTCTGGCCTCTTGTTCTCTGTCCTGAGCTGCTCCACCTCGAGCCAACAGAACCACATCATCTGCAAAGAATAGAGAAGCCATTTGAGGTCCACAAACCGGACACTCTCCTTCCCCCTGGCTGCACCTTATGAATACAAATAAATCAACATTGACTTCTGGCTTCACACGGGACACAAACGCTTGTAAAAACGCTCTCCTGGTAGTCAGGTATTTTTTGACTCGCCCACCTTTCTTTATATTTCCTGGTTCACGATTATGTGAATTACACACAAATTAATTTTGTGGGATACATACGAATTACTTTTCATAGATATAGCTACACACCAACCTGAGAGCCCCGCCTGACGATCTGAGGCTGCACTCTGGCTCTTAGGGGTGATATTATCTGGTCTCTTCTTTGTTCAAAGCCAAGCAGCTGCGTTTTGTAGCAGCGAAAGGCGTGAGATGTTTTTTGGCTTAACCCTGAAGACAGTGCATTGCAATTATTTAACCGAGATGAAATGAAAGCATGAATGACCTTCTCCAGATCAGGTCAACAGGTCAAACTCCCATTACTTTCTGAGACAGAATAGAGACAAGAATACACCAAGTGAGAGATGGAGGGAAGTGATGAAGACTGAGATGAAGATGACCGCAGACAGCAAAGTGGAGGGGAGGGACTTCAGTTTCTGGAGTCGCTGGAGAGAAGTAGTAGGAGAGATAAATCAGTTGTACAACAGAGAGCTTTGGTGGAAAAGCTGCCAGTAGCTTCTTGCCATTTCTCTATGAAGATGGAGACACCAGAACAAGCTGAACTCTGCTTTCCACAACTCCTCAACAGTTCCTGCAGGAAACCCATGCCGCTTCAGTCCGACGGCATGCTTGTTCTCATTCTGCTGTCTTTCATTTCTCTGCTCACTGCAGCTCTCAACATGCTGGTCATCATCTCTATCTCCCACTTCAGGCAGAGATAAACTCACTCACCATAAACATATTTTTATCTTGTGCATGTTCTAGCTAATAATGAATCCGTGTTTAATCCTATTTTTTTTTAAATATTCAAACACAATGTTGTGTGACAAAATATTTAAAGCAGGCACTCCAGAATACATTCATTCACATAAGAATGTCTTTGCTACTGCTGCTGTTGCTAACAAGCTATACCATTGATGATAATCTCATAAGTGATGCTATTCTCCCTCTCCAGGCAGCTCCACAGCCCCACCAACCTCCTCCTCCTCTCCCTGGCTGTCTCAGACCTCCTTGTGGGCCTCCTGCTGATGCCGGTTGACATCCTTTTAACAGAGGCTTGCTGGTTCCTGGGTGACCTCATGTGTGCTCTGTATTATGTTGTAGATTTTATCATTACTTCTTCTTCGGTTGGAAATATGGTCCTCATATCAATTGATCGTTATTTGGCTATTTGTGACCCTCTACATTACACCACAAGAGTTACTATGGACAGAACAAAAATCTGTGTTTGCCTGTGTTGGATTTGCTCTATCCTCTATAACAGTCTCATTTTACAGGACTTTTTAAGACAACCTGATTCACAGAATTCCTGCTATGGAGAGTGTGTAGTTGTCCTTAACCTTATCACAGGAAATGTTGACTTTGTCTTCACCTTTATCGGCCCAATTACTGTCATCATAGTTCTGTATATGAGAGTATTTGTGGTGGCTGTGACTCAGGCTCGTGCCATGCGGTCCCACATTGCAGCGGTCACTGTACAGCGTCCAGTGGCTGTAACTGCTAAGAAATCTGAGATGAAAGCAGCCAGGACTCTTGGTATTGTTGTAGTCGTGTTTCTCATATGTTTCTGTCCATATTACTCTCCGTCCCTTATAGGTGAAGAAATTGAAGACAGTAGTTCGTCCTCAACATTTGTAGTCTGGTTGCTGTATTTCAACTCCTGTCTTAACCCTGTGATCTATGCCTTTTTTTACCCCTGGTTTAGAAAATCTATTAAACTCATAGTTACCCTTAAAATACTGCAACCTGACTCTTGTGATACTAAAATACTGTAGAGGCAGACTGGTGAGTAAATATCAATAAAGCTTTCTTTGAAGATGGACATGAATCATGCAAAAAATGCAGGGACTGGTGTTTTTCTACTGAGGGCTAAATTCTGAAACCAACATTATATGTGCGTGCTTCAGTTGTTGAAGAGTAATTATGTATTAATCTCTTATAATTAAACTGCATAGGGACTCACAACGACATTTAATGTGTAGGACCTGTTAGACATTAGTTTTTCCTCATTTGCATTGGCTCAATTCTTGAATGAGAATCATGTTTTTCAAAACAATAAGTTGAAATCTCTGAACAATTAGTTTGTTGTTCACAACAGATTAGAATTTCTTTTTTTGCACGTTTTGGCATGTGTGCAAAAGAGTAAGTACAATTGTCTACAATTTGCACAGTAACCACAAAACTAATGAGTTGATTCTCAGTGAAAAAAAAAAGAAAATTCTTTCAGTGTTTGAGCAATCATGACCCATTCAATTATCAAAATGTATATTCCATATCTATGACCCGTGCTTGAAGTGGAAAAAAACGAGTGCCTGTACTCCCCTTATTCACATGTTGTTCTGTGTATCGGCCGGGATCCGCAATCTCTTGCGACTTATTCCTATTCATTCATTATTTCTTTAAGCATGTTAAACGGCATCATAATCAGCTGTGGTTTTATTGCTATTATTATACTTGGGCTATGCATCTTCTATACAGTAGTAGGCCTATAATAATCCAATAATATTCCAACTGGAACATTATAGGGTTAAGGTGGTGTATTTGTATATCGTGTTAATACTTAAAGTGCTTTCTGTGTTATTTGTAATATCACTCTATAATATATTATAGGATGTTTATAGGCTAGAATCAACAGCAGCCAGACAGACAAGCAGGTACAGAGGTACAGGTGAGATGTTTGAGCTCTTTATTCAGGTTTTAGGAGCAGAGTCTCAGTCAGGATGCTCCTACATATTATGCAGACACACATTTTCAATTTCTAAAGTGAATAAAAAATACCAGGAGAAATTAGGTTTGGGGGTCCTCCGCCAAGACAATTTGAAGGTTTTTGACTTAAAATTTTGGACCATTATTATTACTTGTTAAATTATTATTATTATTATTGATCACAGCCTTCGTCTGAACATTTAATTCTTCTGGAAATGTTTGTCCTGTAAAATCATGTTCTATAAATCAGAAGAGCAGATTCAGAAAACTTTTAAATAATGTTTCATTAATTATATTTGTTCACAAATACTACACTTGTCGATAAATTACAGCACCTTTGTTCTCACCACCTACTGTTAAAACCCCCCAGAACAAAACAGATATTTGTATGTATTGGTGCCTTCAAATGAAACTCGTATTTACCAGATGGGAAGTTGTGTATACGACATGCTAAGCAACAGCAATATTAATGTTACTGTCGGTGTCTAGAAGCCACAGAGGCTGACAACTTAGCAAGTGGGTAAGATAATGTAGTAAATGCAAAGGCATAATGACAGAGGAAAAAGATGAGGCCATTGGGAATATCAACATTTTCCTCAGACCTGTTATAAAATTATGAAAAAACAATATACAACTAAAATTACAATATATTAACTTATTGTGCACTGAAGAGATTACCTTCTATGTTCTCTGTCATTTCTGACAACGTCAACAAACACGTCACAACTCGTGAACTTTGAGCTTTCAGAAACTTTCCACTTACGAGGTTGTGAATACCACATGAGGGGGGGCGTTCATATGGACTCTTCTCGTAAACGCGGTAAACACGACCCCATTTGAAGCACCATAAGAAACATTTCCAGGGTTGACTACCGTGGTGAAAAAGAACATTTTGACCAATCGCAAAAAAAACTATTTTCATCTAGAATACATTGGCCAGTTTACTGACACAATAACTAGCTTTTGAAGCATGAATGAAGTGTTTTGGGTGAGTTACTACATTTTGCTGACATGCAATAGAGTTGTGATGTCCCATGAAACAGTTTTGAGAATGATGACCTTCACTATGGCCAACATTACTCCTTCTGGATATAGAAGCTCCTGCCATCACCCTTCACCGAAACACTGTGCTCATAATACAAGTTGTATTGTTGTAAACACAGGCCTTAGTTGAAGCAGCTTGATCAGGGATTTAAATACACTGAAGCGCTGTATTCAAGCTAAAGTGAGTGCACTCAAATTATATTTATAATATGTATGCATTCTAGTTATTTCTTACTTATATCAACAGTTTCCCCAAGGTATGACAAATGAGACTAACAAGATGTTACCACAGACATTCACACTGCGATGAGAAATACTGAGATAAATGTGAGAATTGCAAAATGGTTACAAATAAATAGGCTTTCATAACATTTTAAGAAGTTGCTTTATTATATTTGCAGAATAAATAAAGGGTGAAAAATGTCAGTAAACACAGCAGAAATCTCTTTTCTTTAGATTTGTGTCTATTTCCTCAGAATGTTGAGTCAGAAATTGACCTAGAAAAAGTTATATGAATACAATATATACTGTAATAACAAAATATCTGTTGTTTACAAAACTCCTCATTTAATTTAGTGTGTTATGTTTGTGCCAACATATCCTTCTCATCTCAGGAAGCTTCATGAAGCTACTATTGCTACAATGCCATCATGCATTTGCCAACACCGGGGACATAGACCTCTAAAAAAATCACCATGAGACATGATCCCTCCAAAGTGGCACGACCAACTCCCGGCTCATGAACTATAATGTCCTTCAACTGATTTGCATGACACATTAGATTATTTCCTTGTCTTTAGTTTGCCTTACCAATTTCCTAACATCCCTTTTGTGTGTCACCTCATTACTTTACTGAGCTCCTGACCCCATTAATGCTCTGGCAAAGTCTTAGATCAGTCAGCTCAATAAAATGTTTTCAATTTTTTTTGAAAACCTGTAAAAAGGCTTAAATATCACCTGAATTATAATTCTGTTGTATAAGTTTCTTGTATACACTTTCATTGTCTTCTTGCCTCTGCTATGCTTTTTATTGTTTCTTCAATATATATATATATATATATATATTTTTTTCTTAAATCACTCTGTAAGATGCTTTAAAATAAACATTTAAACTGATCCTAGTCAAACACGTTCTCATCCCAATTTGTCATAGAATTGAGAATGGGCTGCCTATTCCTATAATAACCATCATATGTATGTGACATGTATAATATCTTATTTGCTAAACTATTGTTGAATATCTGTAATTTAAAAGATGGGAAACTGACAATAAACAACAGATGCTCATTGAGACTGACTCATTCAATCAATCACTATTCCACATTCCTGTCACAAACCATTAAAAGGTATCCCTTTGCCAGTGTCCTCCCATATTTAGGTTGTGTAATTCACTGAATCAACAACATGAAGAAATCATTTATCTGCATAGACAATGACACCTTTTCGTTACCTAACAACATTGCTATATGTGGGCCTCAAACATTTTAAGAGCATTTCTTTGTACACACACACACACACACTCTCTCTACAGTATGTTGGCATCACAGGAGTAAGTCTGCAGTATCTGAAGTGTAACAATGAGCTTAATAGATTTTCTAAACCAGGGGTAAAAGAAGGCGTAGATCACAGGGTTAAGACAGGAGTTGAAATAAAACAGCCATATTACAAAGGCATCAGATGAGATATTGAGATAGGTGTCCTGGCCTGTAAGTGCAACAAAATAATATGGACAGAGACATAATAGAAACACGACAATAACAACACCAAGAGTCCTGGCTGCTTTCATTTCAGATTTGTTAGCAGTTACTCTCACTGAACACTGGAGAGTCACAGCTGCAATATGAGACCGCATGGCACGAGCCTGAGTCACAGCCACCACAAATACTCTCATATACAGAACTATGATGACAGTGACAGGGCCAATAAAGGAAAAAAAAAGATCTGAAATTGCAGCAGCATAATCAATAACAACCACACACTGTCCAAAGCAGGAGTTAGACCTGCCTGGTTGTTTCAGGTTATTCTTAAACCGCACAATATGAAAAACAGCAGAACCCATCCAACACAGGCAAACACTGACTTGAACTCTTTTTTGAGTGATTTTGGTGGGGTAACGGAGAGGATCACAAATAGCCACATAGCGGTCAACTGATATGAGCACCATGGTTCCTATGGAGGCAGAGGTAATAGTATAGTCAGAAACATAATACACGGCACACAAGATGGGACCGAAATACCAGCAGCCATCTATGAGCACAGTTTGAAGCAACATGAGGAAGCCCACACAGAAATCTGAGACAGCCAGAGAGAGGAGGAGGAGGTTGGTGGGGGTCTGGAGCTGCCTGGAGAGATAAGAGAACAACAAGCTTATCATTATCTGTAGCATCAATTGTCATATCAGCAGATAAAATCCATGACTGAAACGCAACTACTTTACTTGTAGTGTGAGATGGAGATTATGACCAGCATGTTTAGAGTCGCAGTGAGCAGAGAGATGGAAGCCATCAGAATGTGAATGAGTATGGCTGCAGAGTGAGGATGTCTGATCTTCCTGCAAGAAGTGTTGAGGAATTGTGGAAAGCAGAGTTCAGTTTCTTCCAGGGTCTCCATCAACAGAGATAGGATATGACAAGCTGCTGAACACTGGCAGCTCTCTGAGGTCGCAGGTCTCCTCCAAGTATTCATATTAGATTTATCTCTCTCCTCCCCGTCCCACCCCCATCATTTCCTCAGATGACTACACTTTCTGAAGCAATCTTCTTCATCTGTTTTCATCATGCTCTTCCCTCTATTTTGTATTCCCTTCGTCTCCTTTCTTCCAAACATATCTGCAACAACATATTATGCATTGCTAGATACATATAGGCACACATGTTCTTATTGCTAAAGTAGATTTGCGAGTATTTAAATGTCCCATTAAAGGCCAAAATAAAAACATTCATATTTTAAAGTATCATGGCATGAAAATTAAATACAATTTGACTTCAGAAGTCAGTGAACTGCTCTGAACTGCATCCCAGTGTGATGTCACACTGCAGCTCATCACACACACCCAAATATTATAAATCAATATTGATCCTTCCTGTCACAAATGTGAAGCTCAATTTCAAAAGGATTGTGCAAAACAAGGAATAGAAGTCCTACTGAGTCAAAAGTAGCTAAATGCACCTATGAAAATAATGTGCTGTCATTCAATCTTACTGGAATTTGGAGTTCACGTGATGTTTGTGTGTGCTTTTGTGACGTGATGTGATGTGATGTAACTCTCTAAAGCTGTTCAACTGGTGCTCAGTTTGTGACTGACTGGCCACACCTGGGCTTAACATCAGTTCTTCCCGGGAGGTAAAAGTCATCAGTGTCAGCACTTATAATAGAGCTGTCAAACTCTTTCCTGCCCTGCTACATTCCAGACCAGATCTTTCTCAGTTTGAACTGAACATTTGAGCTTTAGGATTTTTTCTTTTGTGTTGTGCAGTTTTTTTAAACACACCACATGTCCAACCAGTTACGGATCACACACGATATGTGTATTTGAAAACTAAATATAGACATAGCACAGACTCTCTATTGTGAAATTACAAATTTAACCCAAAACCCAAACTGTAACTAATGCGGGGTACACACTACACAAGAATTAAGCTGATTTGGGGCCTGATTGCCCCCTCCCATACAATCATCAGAAAAGCCCTGATTTTTTGATGGTTCTAAAGACTATCTTTCCAGATATTACTGTGGTGTGAAATATGTTAAGAGTGTTTTTTTACAGTCCCCGACTGGCTCAGAAGTCCATCTTGGCCGCACTGATCTCAAGTCATAAATATTAAACATGCTCAATATTTATAATCAGATATCCTGTTATGTGTGGGGAACCCCGAGACAATTGAGAACCAAGCTGACTGCAGAAGGAAGGACAACCACCGCCGTCATTTCGGTCGTTGTTAATGCATGAGCTAATGCAAAACGTGAAGCATAAAGTAGTAGTAAGATGGACTTTAGAAGTGGAGGACCAACTTGTTGATTCGTGGCAAGTGTTTATTTAACATGTCTCAATGACTTCATCCATCCATCCTTTGTGAATTTTCAGTACAAATAAAAATAAAAATGAACATCGCTAATTCTTCCTGCCCGTCGTCCGCCGTGTTTGTTTACACTAAAGTCACGTTTGATCTCGAGAGATTTTGCGAGATCTCTTGTTGTTCATGAGTGAATCTGTTAGTGTGGTGTTCTGTTTTGGCCAAATCGTTGCTCTCCACACGCTATAGGACCCAAACTATTACATTTAACATAACCTGTCGTATGTGTGGGGTCGCTCACATTTTCAAAATCTGTTAAGATATGAAAAATCTTTAGTGTGGCCTTAAGAATTACTAATTAATACATTTGCAGAGGCCATGTCAGTACTGTATGCGCTCTTATATATTGTATGTTTTCATTAAATATAAGGCTCTTTAATCTGCATTTCTCGATAAAACAAGTTAGCTTAATATGTTTTTGTGCTCCTTCAAAATGGATCTTTACACTGACGGTAATGAGGCGTTGAAAAATTTGACACCTAACACTGTCATGTTGTTCTCACAGTCTGCATCAGTATCTCTCAGTTAATAACAGATGATTTGGAAACTGGAATGTTCCGTGACAGAAGACTGTTTGAAGAAGACAAAAGGTTATGAGAATGTGAATTTCTTCACTGTGCTGGCGAGTAAACAAGACGGTGGACGATGTATATCCTCCAGACAGAGAGGCGAGGCAGGCAAATCAGTCTGGAGTGTTGAAGCATCCAGAGAAACTTCTCCTCAAACACAGAGCTGCTCAACTTCCCTGCTCTCCTACAATTCCTCCAGAGGGTAAGACAACCTGGAAACTTTTGGTTCACATCTTGTCTGCACATTTTGTAATTACTCTGACTCTTACCACAGCTTTTAGGATAGCTTAATTTAAACTAGAAAAAAACATTTTGGGGTCATTTCTTAAAACATAAAACAAAGATACAAAATATAATGCAAAATCTACTAAACATAAGAATGCATACTCAGACAAGGAAATAAACATGCAAGGATATTTATAGCGACATTAATAACCAGTTAGTTTTGCAGACAAACAGAAGGAGTGATCTTTGCACACCTGTATACAGACAGGTGCTCAAGAGTCATGTTTCAACATAAGAAATCAACTCAATCAGCTCATTTAAACTGCTCTCATGTATAGGTTCATTTTTATTTACTTTGTTCACCCATTCACTCTGTATCTTTTATATCTCTATTATTGTTTTTATAATTTTTGTATACCTTTACCTCTCCTGTGATTCACTCTGTTTGCTGATGTTGCTGCTTTGACACCTGAATTTCCCTCCGGGGATTAATAAAGGTTCATCTTATCTTATCTTAGGTTTACACTGACTTTTCCCAGTCATTACTGACAAGAAGGAAAGGGTCATTTATACATAAAGGTTAATATATGCTGTTTGGACCAACAAAACAAAAACCCAGAAATCTGACTGTTCATTTCTTTTTGTCCTTTGTTTTCCTTTTAAATGAGTACTACATTTTATAAGGTCTTTCTTTTGCTTAAAGCTGTAATAAAGACTGGATTTATTTAATCACAATAGAAAAGTATCTAACAGAATACGTATGTATATTTTTAAAAAATACATTTACTTATTATTTTGAGGAGGAAGCTGAAATGAAGATAAAAACAGTCTAATTTAATTGCCTACATATTTTATTTGAGAATATTTAGACCTTCACGATATGCATGTATACCCAAGTTTAAGTTATGCCTACTCCAACTGTGTTTCAGGTCCCTGTCAGCGGACAGCCAACATGTTCTGCTTCATACTGTACCTGGCTGCACTCAGCCTGCTACCAGGTAAGAAGGCTTCACAACTCAAAGAAACATTTATTAAACAAACTTTATTCACACTGCATCCATTTTGTTATTTGCCAGAGAACAAGTATTGACTGCAGGAAGTTATCGTGCACAGCCAAGAACTAGTGTGGCACATGTAAAACAGTGATTTGTCGTTATTTTAAGTGAGCTTTAGAGGTGCTAGTTGGTAGATTCTGTTACTTTTGGACAAAGCCAGGCTAACTGTCTCCCCCTCTTTCCAGTCTTTATGTTAAACTAAGCTAATCAACTGCTGACTCCTGCTGCATATTTAGCGAACATGAGAGTGGTATCGATCATCTCACGTAACTCGTGGCAAGAAAACAAATACGTGTATTTTCCAAAATGTCAATTATACTATTTTTTTTTTTAAAGCTATTTTGCTAACCTCAGCCACAGAGTAGTGAAGCTATATGATAAGAGGCACAATTTGATCATCCTTGATTGGAGCCTTTGGAATGACTTTGGAGATAGATCTTTACTTTTTTTTATTCAAATTACAGGAAAATGTATGCATATAACTAAAAAAATAAACCCATGCAGAATGTTAGCTTGTGTAATGTGTCTCCATATCTTCAGGTACTGCTGCAACAAACCAGACATTTACCAGTTCTGGGGAGATGAACATCACCTCGTGCCCCATCACCTATTATGGACAGAAATATGACAAAGTCTATGTGAGTAATATAAATGCCTTGAACTTTTGTGCTTGGTCTTTTCCAATGCATAAATAATACGATTTAGTACTTGGGCACTGGCATGAACCAGATCATGGTGCTGTTTACACCTCACCAGTGAGTTATGAGTTACAAAAATGTGACCAATATGTGTCTCTTTCTGGGTAATTTGCATATGCAGGGTGTGGAGTCGAGTGAGAGCAGGCGAAAAAATGTCACAGCTATTTAAGCCACAATCTGGCCTACAAAAAGAAGCCAACATCTTCACTTATGTTACACAATATAAAATATGGTGTAAACGCACAACATTTTTGGAAATAACTTGTTCTTTCATGCACCTTGCATGTGTAGCACGTGTGGATATTTCCTGGTTCACAATTACGTAAATTACACACAAATTGATTTTGTGGGATATCAAATTACAAATTACAGTGCCTTACTTTTTCATAGGTAGCCTACAGCTACAAATAGTGTTACATAAAGAGAGAAAGAAGTGGCCGCAAAATGACACTGATGAACTCTTGGAGTCATAAAAATGAAAAGAATTTCGAGCAACAATTTTCAACTGCCAAAATAAATAAATAATTTTCCAGTCTAAACTGTTCTTGTTAGTTATTTATTGGTTGTGTCTCCTCTTATTTTTCAACAGGTGGCTTTTGATGCTAACAAATTTGCCGTTTGCTTCAATGGCTTGTACAAACCTGGAATCAAAAATGACTGTATCTTGATGTCTGGAGGGACAGCTGACAGAGGTGACCTGGCAGTGCTTACTAAAGAAATACCCACTGGATCTGGGGTTCATAAACTTCTGCCAAACCTTAAGAATGCTGGGAAATGTGTCAACGTAATACCTTTAAAAGACAGTCAACATTCGGAAGTGAGTGTTTTTCAGTTACAGTGTTGACCAGTGTTACTTTCCGTTGTTTTCAAAACAGCCTTTTCTAAAGACTTAACCATTTCTTAGTAGTCTTTGTGTCTATTTCCTGTTGTCAGATTGAACAAGTTGAACTTGGCAACTTTGGGACACAAGCAATTCTGGCAATCAGGACATATTCTGGGTACCCACATGTTGATGTTGTAAGTACAATATTTAGAGAATGATTTGATATGCTTCCTCTACCTATTTTGTCAGTGTGCATCTGATGGATGGGACTGTTCATTTTTGCTACATGCACCTTTTGACACTTTTTCTTGAAAAGCCTTGATTCAAGAGTGCAACCCTTTCACAATATTTAGACAGTTGCTTTGATTTTCTGTCACTTTCCAGGAGGCAGATGCACAAGTCGATGGTCTGACAGTTTCTAAACAGACATTCCAGACAGCTGATACAAGCAAAGGTGTCATCACAGACGTGAGTGGATGCAGACTCTCAGGTAAGCAAATTCAGTGGTTCCGAAAGGGCAATTTTAGACCGCAAGAGCAAAAAGTTGCTGTTATTTAATTGGCTTAAACACCTGTGAGTAACGTCTGACTTTTTAAACTACCTACATAAACTTCTCTTAACTCCTAGGTGTTGTTTATAAGACGAATACGACAGTATGGGACCCAAGCATATGCTCTACCGTATCCTGTGATGTGAATGGAGTTGCTAGTGCCGTCAGTGATTGTGGGCCAATGGAGCGTTGCCAGGGCGATGGGAGGTAAATATTTGAAGAAATGATGCAAAGGAAATGTCCGTCAAAAATTACAAAAGTATTAGTGACGACAGGAGGAAAATCTCAACGCTGATTGGCTTTCACGACATAGCGTTATGTGAATACATGAATTGCGCAAACTCTTTGAATTCTCGTCTTTTTGTGTCTTTGCATGTGATCATGCTGCGTGAAAAGTTTGCACACCGCTACACAATCTTGCCATTGGCATGGAGTTCAACTTTGGTGAACTAAATATTGCCTCAGCAGGCAATGGTCTCTCGCCATTAGTGCATGTGTGACCTCTGACCTCTTTACTATTGGTTGCTTGACTGCTGTTTTGACAAACCAATTTGTACTGTGCCATGACTTTTGTTTTTCTTTTTTAATCTTGAGTGCTTCCAGTGTTTCTGTCCTTACCAAACTCTGATGGTGTTGTTTTCTGTTTGTATCTGTCTCTCCCTGCCTCCTTCAGTTGCGCGTCGATGTGCTCTGTGACCGGCTCCACTGTCATCGATTTTGTCGATTTAGTTCACTCTGTCCCGGACCGGTGTGGGTACACTCTGATGGAGCCCTCAGTGATCCCAGGCTTCCGGGTGCTGGGGGTTTTCCAGGAAAGACGCCGTAAAGATGTTAGTTTTTTGGATCGTGTGATACTGCAGCTGGGGATGGCTGGTGTTCAGATATCCCTTGAACAAGGTGGCAGGGTTCAGGTAAATCATCTACTGCCACAATCTCATCCATCACTGATATTCAGGCAGTCGCTGATCAAGGTTGTTACGGGCCTTTAGGCTGCAATATATTTATACCCCTTTTAAATACATGTTCTGTGTCAGTGTCTCTTGGTCCAATTGATAATCAGGCACAAATTCAAAATCAGCACACACAGCTTGATATCAGCACACAGATGACATGATAAAAACTGTTCTCAAAACAGAACAATGTCTGAGGTATTTAGAGCTCTCCCAATTTGCACAAATGCATCTAAAAATTAAATTATTTTGGGGAGCATTTTCGCCTTTATTTGACAGTGTAGAGAGACAGGAAACAATAGGAGGAGAGAGGAAGAAAAAGAAAGAGAGAGTATGACATGCAACAAAGGTCCCCAGGTGGAATTGAAACAGGGTCACCTGAGCGTTTATTTTAAAAAAAATCTTTGGACCCTTGGGAATCCCTGCACAAATGGTTTGCATGTGGTTTGGCCAAGTTATCCAATGAAAGAAGAACAAACTACTGAATGTTTTACAGATTAGGCTTTAAGAATGAAGTCAGTGGAAGCAGTGGGAGGTAACTGTTACATACTTTAATACCTAAACATATTTTATGGACTACAGCTTTTGTCTAATATATATGACCACTTTTAGAACTCTAAAGGAGAAAGAAAAGATGAACAAAAAACAAATAAATCTGTCTGAGCTCATGTAATAACAGGAAAAGGAAGACTTATACATGTATTTCCAACCACCCATGTGTCTCCCACACCTTAGCACATCATGTAGTAGTCAGTGGTGTAATATAATCCAGCTATTATACAACTATAATCCAGAAATATAATGATTCTGAAATGGGCCATTCTGCATAATGAGTACGTTTGCTTTGGTACTTTAAGTATATTTTGATACTAATACTTTCTTGCTTTTACTTAAATAAGAGTTTGAATGCATTACCTTTCCTTGTAACAGAGTATTTTACATTGTAATATTGCTACTTTTGCTTAATTAATAGGTCTGAATACTTCTTCCAACACTGGTAGTAGTTCTCTCTCTCTCTCTCATCTGCAACCGCTTATCCCGTTAGGGGTTGCGGGGGGGCTGGAGCCGATCCCAGCCGACATTGGGCGAAGGCGGGGTACACCCTGGACAGGTCGCCAGTCCATCGCAGGGCTGACACATAGACACAGACAACCATTCACGCTCACATTCACACCTATGGGCAATTTAGAGTCAACAATTAACCTAACATGCATGTCTTTGGACTGTGGGAGGAAACCGGAGTACCCGGAGAAAACCCACGCTAACACGGGGAGAACATGCAAACTCCACACAGAAGGGCCCCAAGTCAGATTCGAACCTGCAACCC
>CAKAOI010046645.1:0-27500 GCA_916701655.1 Sebastiscus albofasciatus | reverse complement strand
ACAATTATCAAAATGAATTTGAAAAAAACAGTAAAAAGTATATAAAAATCTGTAATACTATAATATTCTCTGTTGAAAATACTTCATTCTCTACTACACATCTTAATGCGTATAATCTCATTTTTTTATTTTAAATTTTAGTATTTATATTCCTTTACATATATATGTGTGTATATTGTAGCATTATGTGTATAATTTCCATCTTCTTACATTTCTTTATGTTTATATAAGAGCAACTGTAACGCCCAAATCTCCCGCCGGGGATCTCACTTGTGGTGTGCCACAGGGCTCAATTTTAGATCCTCTGTTGTTTTCTGTATACTTGATTCTCCTTGTGGAAAATAGAATATAAGTATAATATGCATTTTTACTTTTATGCTGATAACACCCAGTATGTACCTACACAAAACACCTGGCGACAATTTGAGCTTTAAAATGTGAAATATTACAACAAACTGTCAAAGATTTATAATGAAATTAAAGTAAACAAATGCTCACATTTAGGAGGCCGTGACCTCCACATGTTTGGGGTTTTATTTGATCAATGTTGACTAATAATGTCATTGATCAATTCTCTGTATATTGATTGATATTTCATCTCTGATGGCAGAAAATGTGAAAATGAAACTTAAAAGAACAAACTAACTGTCTGAGGAGGTTTCTGATTCGTCTCTGGTTGCTCCTGTTTGGTCAGACTGGCTGCAGAAGAAACTTCGCTCTAAAAACAACAACAGCAGCAGCAACACAACATCTCTTTCATCTTCATCACAAGTTGTATCACATGAAGAAAATAACCACAAACTTTGCTTTTGAAAAGGACTCACGGGGCTCACGGGGAGGATGCCGACAGCTTGAACTTTGACCTTTCCAGATATGCACAGGGTGTCGACTCGATCCAGCTCCACTCTGTGTTTATACTCCAACACGTGACTTCCGTTCACCGCCACCTGCAGCAAGACACTTTGCTCAAGTAAAAAAGTAAAAGCAGCACTACCACGGTATAAAAATACTCCATTACAAGTAAAAATGTCACTTAAGTAAAAGTACAGAAGTATTATCAGCAAATGTCTCAAAACTATCAGAAGTGAAAGAACTCATTAGGCAGAATGACTCCTTTCATAGTGTTTTATTATTATAGATTCCTATATTATTCTGTTTTTATCACTAATGAGTTCATGTTGTAGTTCATCCATGTGGAGATACTTTGTGTACTACTGGGTAGATTAGCACTGACTCATATTATGAGCACATCATGTGTTTTATATGTAAAAAGTAACTAGTAACTACGGGCAAAGTTAACGCAACAAATATACAAATTTGTTTTAATGCCACTAATTTCTTCAACACATAACGCAACTTGTGATTTTTACTGGTAGATACTGGAGATCCTGGTATCATATGAAACTATAAACCTAACGAATCCATCGGTACCAACCATGTCATACCAGCTCGTCATGAAGGAGGTTAAATAACGCTCCAAACCTACGCTACATTTTGGCAAGGAAAAACTGTCATGTCCATTTTCAAGGGGGTCCCTTGACCTCTGACCTCCAGATGTGCGAAATGGGTTCTCTGGGTACCCACGAGTCTCCCCTTTACAGACATGCCCACTTTATGATCATCACATGCAGTTTGGGGCAAGTCATAGTCAAGTCAGCACACTGACACACTGACAGCTGTTGTTGCCTGTCGGGCTGCAGTTTGCCATGTTATGATTGGAGCATATTGTTTTATGCTAAATGCAGTACCTGTGAGGGTTTCTGGACAATATCTGTCATTGGTTTGTGTTGTTAATTGATTTACAATAATAAATATATACATACATCTGCATAAAGCAGCATATTTGTCCACTCCCATGTTGATAAGAGGATTAAATACTTGACAAATCTCCCTTTGAGGTACACAAAAATATGTGCTTAATTTCCGATTGAATATTCTAATTAATTGACAGCCCTAGGTGTAGTACATGAGATATCTTGTATACTACTGGGTAGATTAGTATTGCATCATATTATATGAGCACATCATGTGTTTTTAAATGTAAAAAGTAGTAGCTGTCAGATAAATGTAGTCCAGTGCAGTATAAAGTACAATATTTACCTTTAAGATGTAGTGGAGTAGAAGTATAAAGTTGCAAAAAATGGAAGTAAAGTACCTCAAAACTGTACTTATGTAAAGTTCTTAGTTACATTATAACACCGCTGAAATCTGACTTGATGAACATATAAAAAAGTCTTGATGTTATATGTGATATAGCTGTAATGTGTGAGGACCATCACCTTAAACATGTCTTTCAGGACGAGGACGATGAGCTCGAACGTCTCCCCGACAGTGAAGGGCTTCACGTACAGGATCTCCTCTCGGCCCCAGCGCTCCACCTGCAGCGAGTTGCAGACGATACACGACTTCTTGAACCTCGGGTTGAAATGAAACGCCACGTCGGCCCTCGGCGTCACGCTGCTGCCACACGTGAAGTCGACCTGGAACCTGCGACAAAAGGGACGACAGGTGAGTCTTTAAGAGGCGAAATAGTACAAAAATAAACTGAATACTCTTGATGTTTCTGTGTATCGTTTCAGACGGACATGTTTGGTTTGGACTCTAGTGGATCAAGCAGGTTTTATACGGTCTGTATTTTGTGTTGTGAATCCTCACCTGTCAGCATCAGACGGCACTGAGCCCTGAATGAGAACCATCTCCCCCGGCAGCAGACCGCCCTGGATCGTCCCAGCGAAGGGGATCGCCTTGTGGGGAAAGAAAGTAAAGTAAGTAAAAGTAAAAGTCAGTAATATTCAGGATACAAAACTAAACATATGGAAACATCTGACAAGAGCCAAGGAGGTTCAGGAGAAAAACATTATTTATAAAGTGTTGTTAATTAATTGTGAAAATAATCTGCAGATTAATTGATAATGAAAATAATCTGCTACATTTCAGAGGTAAATATTGTTCTTTTTACTCAACTACATTTAAATCTGAGAGCTTCAGTTAGTTTGCAGATTGAGGATACACTATTTTCCATCTGAGTTGATTTTTGAAGCATTATTCTTTCACATTTTACAATAAAAACATGAGAAAAGATCATTAAAATACTGATTCAACACTTTAAAAAGGGTCATTCTTCACAATATATATTTATATTTTTGATACTTACACATTTAGAAATATTATAAAAGCCTGAATGCTGGACTTTTACTTGTAATGGAATATTTCTAGTGTGGCAACACTGCATTACTTTTACTTCAGTAAATTACTTTTTAAGACCAGTAAAATGTGCTATAATCAGACAACAGATTAAGATTGTATTAAGTTTTATCTAAAGTCAAAGTTGTTGTAGTTATGGTCTCTACATTTCAATAGCAGGGATAAAACCGACCGGGCTACGACAGAAAGCAGCCTACAAAACCTGGTTTCTTTTATGAAAACCAAACTCCATTAGAAATTATGAACATTTAATATTTCATCAAGTGTTTTCAAAAACTAATTAGCTAAATTACTTCACTTAAGTCTGTACACAAACTACAAGGAAGCACTTTTTAATTCGGCGTAAATGAAACACCCAACTAGAATCAAATGCAACTATGAGGTGTAATTAAATACAATGTCATATACTCGCGCAGTCTGAAACAAAACTTTCATCTCCACATTTTACTGATATTAAGTTATTTAAAAGGATGAGATAAATGCAGAATTCACCAGGAATACTACAAAATGAAGGTAAGTATTTTAGACATGTTATACAAGATAGTGCCACATTAAATATTCATTTATTCAATCATTAATTTCTAATGGAGTTTGGTGTTTCTTTTGACACCAAACTCCATAGAAATTATCAACGTTTTAATATTTCATCGCGTGTATTAAAATACTTATTAGCTAAATTACTTCACCTAAGCTGATAAACAAAGTAAAAAGAGGCACTTTTTAATTCGGCGTACATGAAACACACCCAACTAGAATCGAAAGTAGATTTTAGAAGACTGATAAATGTACTCGACAGAAGCGAGCAATCTGAAACAAAACTTTCAGTGACACATTTTACTGATATTAAGTTATTTTAAAGGAAAAAATAAATGCAGAATTCACCAGGAATACTACAACATTGAGTTAAGTATTTTAGAAATGTTATAAAAGACGTGTTACGTTAAATATTCGTTAATTTGTGCAGCTGATTCAGAGTGTAAATTGAGCGCTTAGCTTAGATGCTAACTAACTAGCATACTAACTGACTAATCCTCCTTAATAAGTCATTTTAACTTTAATGATTAAATGAAGATGATGGAGAAGGATCATTTAACATGAGATGAACACAGAGGGCATCTTACCGGGTTTAGAAACGTCTGTCTCGGGTTAGAAACCGACATGTTGGAGCAGAAGAGCTGCGACGTGAAGCTACTTTGGACTTTTGTTTACTTCCGTGTTTTACGTCATCACGGTTGTTAGTTACCAGGATGAGACCGACTTCCGGCTTCCGGTAAAGAAACGTTAGGATTAAAAAGCTTTTTCCTTTAATCGAAAAAATAAAATTTAACTAAGAAAATATAAATATATATAACAAAATATATAATTTCACTGTTTAAATGTTTTTATTTTACTAAATATTAAATACAGATTGAGTTCGGTGTGATGACGTAGTTGTCCGCTCCTTTACAGCCTCCAGAGGTTTGGTAGCAGGAGGTCAACTGAAGTCTTATGATTCTAATAATGATTCATGAACAACCACCTGACTTCATTTATTAGATTACACCACATTTAAAAACAAATTTAATTAAATGAAATGTCCTACATGTGTTGGGAATATTTGTTTAAAAAAATATGTGGTTTAAAATTAACATTATATAGATTATAATGATCTTTATTGTCATAATCTGGTACAATGAAATAAATTAAACTGAAATTAATTACAAAGCATTGCTGAAAATACAGAAAAACTGAATAGTATGACTTTATTACCCCCCAAAAATGCTAAGAGTTTAAATATACTGCTAGAAAAGCTGGAACTGTAATACTGTCACTTCAATGTACACATTTACAATGGTGAATGCTATAAGTTTTAATAAATAAATCTGTTTACATTCCAGTATTTTTATTACTGTTCTCCAGTCTCCCACAAATATTTTATACATTTCTATCTCTACATTTTAACTTCTGCACTATTTTATATCTTGTGTTTTTACTTGCATGACTTTCTCCTGATATATATTTAATGAGTATTGTTGGATGGAGCCTGAGATGCAAGATTTCCAAAGACTGCTTCTCTGTAATTGGTGTGAATAGGATAATAAATAAATAACTTATAACCATTAGTAAAGAATTTTCCTGTTTTTTTTTTTTTTAGCCATTCCCTCTGAAATAACGATGCTTTTCAAAAATTATTTTAATGTATTTGCTCCATGTTGGTAAGCTGACACACCAACAGAGAAACATGTTTTTCTATAGTTTAAAGAAACAAAAACAGGATGTGGTATTGCTTCCTTATGTTAACTTTTATTGTAATCATTTTATTTCTAATGCATATTTGTGAAATCCAGAATCAGTCATATTTTCTCTCTCCGGCAGGAATAAGTTTACGAGAAAAAAAGTCGTAATATGACAATAAAGTCAGAAGTTTATGAGAAAAATAGTCGTATTATGAGAATAAAGTCATAATATTGTCAAGTAGTAATTTTACTCCCATCCTTCTGAGGTTGCCTTTCTTTCTGATAGACAGTAGGAGCCGTGGATCAAACCGCCAGTCTTGTGGTTTAAGGACGACCCGCTCTACCCACGAAGCTACAGCCGCCTCCAACTTAATCCAAATATATAAATAAGTTGTGGTTTTATTTTGGACCGTTGCTCGGCTGGTAAGTTCCTGAAGAAAGTGAATAAGCACATTAAGCAAAATACTTTAAATATTAAAAGACTATTAAATCTCCTTCGACCTTCCGAGCGGTGTTTAAACCAAACTCTTAAGTAGACATGCAGTAATGAACTGAATTGAGGCTTTTACATAGTTAGATTTGATTTTATTACAAAACTGTACAAATTAAAACAAACTAAAACACGACATATTAGGTCCGTATAAAAACATTCTAATAATGAAAAATATATATATATAAAAAAAAAAAACAACAACAGGGTTCTGATCCGAGTTCTACCAGGTTACCTGCTGAGTTTAACTCTGTTTTATACATTTTACTGTTATCCAGATAATAAACCTGGTGCGTGGACCGAACCCTGGGCTGCAGTGCCTTCACCGTCTCTGCTCTGATTGGCTGAAAAGCTCGTTTAGTCTTTCGACCATCTGTGAGCTGAGCAGCCGTCATCCCGAGATTAAAAAACATGAGTTCTGTACATGTAGTTCTGAGTGGTTCCACTCGTTCAATGAGAACGTTTCTGAGATGTGTGACTGAGTGTGGCTCGCTCCACCTCTGTCCTCAGAAATCGGCGTCCATTCTGAAGGTGTTGTCCGTGGTGCCGGACATCACGCCCATCCTCTGGTACTCGCCCACGCGCTTCTCAAAGAAGTTGGTCTTCCCCTCCAGAGAGATGTTCTCCATGAAGTCGAAGGGGTTCTCCACCCGGTAGATCTGCAGAGACAACGCAGCAGAACCCAGGTCAGTTTGTTCTGGGTTAAAGAGGAACATCTCAACATTTGTTCCGTCAGAGAGGAACTCTTCATTCAGAGTTCCGTGTTTGAGGCGGCGGTCTGTTCAGACAGCGTCTGTCTCGTGATGCTGTCGTTCTGTCGGCGAACTACACGTCCTCCAATCAGAACGTCTGCAGCAGCACTCAGCCCCCATCATTGGCTGAGGTCAGTACCCCTGCGCGTCTCATCATCACAGACCTGAACCTCCTCCTCTACAGACCCCCAACCTCTCCCTCCTCTTCATCTACAGACCTGAACATTGTCTACAGCCTTAACCCTCTTTGTCTCTAGACCTGAACCTGGTCCCCTACTGGGAGCTGTGGTGTTGGGATGTGGTTACCTTTGTGAAGCCGAGCTCCAGCAACAGTCTGTCGGCTACAAACTCGATGTACTGCTTCATCAGATCACAGTTCATCCCGATCAGCTTCACCGGCAGAGCATCCGTCAGGAACTCCTGACAATCAAACCAGTAACACGCCATTTAAAACAAACCACCAGTGAGACCAGTTAAACCATCAACTGACTGAAGGGGAGAAACCAGAACAACATGACGAGGATCCTTTAGTGTCGACCGACCTGCTCGATCTGCACGGCGTTCCTGATGATGCTGGTGACGGTTTCTGCCGACGGTTTGTTCACCAGGTGTTTGAACATCAGACAGGCGAAGTCACAGTGCAGACCCTGAAACCAGTAACACCAACCAGTCAGGACACACACAGTGAAACCAGTAACACCAACCAGTCAGGACACACACAGTGAAACCAGTAACACCAAACAGATCTATAATCAATAACGCAGCATAATATTGATATCATTGGTGATCTATAATCAATAATCACCTCGTCTCTGCTGATGAGCTCGTTGGAGAAGGTCAGGCCGGGCATCAGGCCTCTCTTCTTCAGCCAGAAGATGGAGGCGAAGGAACCAGAGAAGAAGATTCCCTCCACGGCAGCGAAGGCCACCACACGCTCTCCTGGAGGAACCACAAGAGTTAGGATCAATACCCGATACCAGATCAATATCAGACCTGATGATCAGGAACAGGAACACCGCGTGGTGTCACGGCGAGCAGGCTTACCGAATGTGGCGCTCTTGTTGCCGATCCAGTTGATCGCCCAGTCGGCCTTCTTCTTCACACACGGCAGCGTCTCGATGGCGTTGAACAGGTATTCTCTGTGGGTCATTGAACGCACCGTCAGACACCAGTACAGACTAGCAGAGTCCACTACAGACCAGCAGGGTCCAGTACAGACTAGCAGAGTCCACTACAGACCAGCAGGGTCCAGTACAGACTAGCAGGGTCCAGTACAGACTAGCAGAGTCCACTACAGACCAGCAGGGTCCAGTACAGACTAACAGGGTCCAGTACAGACCAGCAGCAGCTCACCTCTCTTGGGGCTTCTTGATGTAGGTGTTGATGAGGAGGCTGTACATCTCTGAGTGGATGTTCTCCATGGCGATCTGGAAACCATAGAAACACCTCGCCTCCGTCACCTGCACTTCCTGTGTGAAGCGCTCCACCTGGTGGTCACACGGAGAATCGCTGTGAGTTATTTACCAAAATAAAAATGAATATTTTTGAATAGTTGACAAAATAAAATAATTTAAGGCGTTGCCTTGGAAACAATGAATAAAGAAGTGACTGCTCACCAGGTTCTCGTTGACGATGCCGTCGCTGGCGGCGAAGAACGCCAACACGTGAGAGATGAAGTACCTCTCGTCGTCCTTCAGAGACTCCCAGTGCTGCAGGTCCTTGGACAGATCCACCTGAACAAACACAGGAAGTTAACATGACATCATCAACACCTGGCGGCTCCGTCTGCACACGGACCGATGACCTGAACCACAGACGGACTGATGACCTGAACTACAGACGGACTCGGGTCAACGTTTACCTCCTCAGCGGTCCAGAAAGAGGCCTCGGCCTTCTTGTACATCTGCCAGATGTCGTGGTACTGGATGGGGAAGATGACGAAGCGACGAGGGTTCTCCTTCAGCAGCGGCTCCTCCTCTTCCTCACTGCGGCTGCTCTTCTTCACGGCTTTGGGCTGAGAGACGAAACACAAGAAACGCACGTTAGTGTCCATTTAACAGCTCGTCTGTCTTCACAGGTTTGATGCTGCAGTCAGAGCCGGCAGCAGGTTTCATTTTAACGTCTTCATCGGTTTCAATGAGAGAAAAATGATCTTCAACTGTTTCCTGTGTTTGATATAATTTATATCATTATCATAGAAACTGATCATTAAATATGTCTGAATATTCAAACAAAAACTGAAGACATCAACTTGGTTTTCGAAAAATGGAAAATAATCTGCACATTAATCAATAATAAAACTAGTTAGTACTGTTTAAAGAGGAAAATAATGTTCAGGTATCTAATCTGTTATTGATCAATTTAAATGAGATCAAAACCTTAGAAGCTTCCAGAAGATCTGGACTCAACTCACTGCAGCATTAATCAATAAATCTAGTTAGAGCACATTAATCAGGTATATAATCTTAACTGTTATTGATCAACTGCAGATTAATCAATATTATATATTTATAGTTTAATGGTGTAATTCTGGCTGCTAGCAGTGAAACACATTTGTGGTAGAAATAACAATAAATAATCCATAATTCATCAACATTAAGACAATAACCTGAACTATTAAACATCCTTTAATATCTAATCAATGAAAGCAGTAGCAGCTGATCAGCAACAGGAGCAGCTGTTCCTCCATGTTGGCGCCAGAATGGACATCTTTCGGCGCCACATGAGTCCAGTAAACAATAAAGAGCCCAGACTAACAAGCAGAGACTGAGATGATGCTGAACGCAGAGAACCTGTCTGTTAAATGAGATGAGAAGCTTTGAAGCTCTCAGCAGATCTGATCAGACTCAACTCACCGCAGCGTCACTGAAGATTTTACGCGCCGTTTTAGACGCCAAGATGCGGGTCGCGTTCAGGCTCGGTGGCTGAAAGAGAAACAAACAAACAATAAATCACCAGAGAACAAAATAACACACTTTTACTCTGAATTAATATGTTTTATTTGATTATTCAGACTGAAATACACATTAAGATTCAGGTCAGTCAGACTGAGCTGGACACAAAATGGCTGCCGTGATGTTTAACTGGATTTAAACAGTTTTAACGGTTTTAACGGTTAAATTTAAACTGGCCGTCTTAACGGTTTTAACGGTCAAACATTTGAATCATTGGGCAGTTGGTGTGTTTCTGTTCTCACCGTGTTTTCTTTGTCCAGCGACATGTTGCTGATGTTGCTGCTGAGGGAGTTCTCATTCTTCACGGAGAGAGGAGAGCGAGTAGAAAGCATTTTGATGAATAAAAGGATAAGTTAACGAACTAAAAGGTGAAGTTAAAACAAAGAAGAAGAAGACTAAACTAGCAGCTGACACAGACGGAGAGATGGGGGAGACTGAAGCGGCTACTGTTGTCCGCTCGACCCTTTTATATATTGAAATATTCGCGCTCCTTATAGAAGCAGCCAATAGAAATGCAGCTCATGCCGGCTCTTTAACACTGACGCTGCGACGGAGCCAATCAGATTGCAAGGAGAGCTCACGTGCTGTGGCTGTATTTGTGCCGGGTTACAAAACTCACCGAAACCGCTGTTACAAAACCATTAAAACGAGCGTTTACACAACATTTCTGATTTTCACACTAAACTGGTCATTACAAACAGATATTTAAAGGTTGAATTATTGTGTTTGCGATTATATGAATGTGTTGTATCTTTGATTGGATCAATTTTCAGCCTTATACTTTTTCCCTCTGAACAAGACAAAGCGAATGAGATCAGCTGTTTCCGGTATGGAGCGCTCTGATTGGCTGCTTGAAAGGGCAACGTCACAGTCTGTAAATGATAGAGGTCAACTGGACGAGTCGCCCCCTATCGGCAGGAGGCCGGAAGTAGTACTGCAAACAGGGAGATAGATAGATGTGCATTAGACTGTAAATTATAATGTCACACCCCACCTTTCTTTTCTTACATTTTATTTGTGCATTAAAGACTGTAAATTATAATCTGAAAATGTGCAAAAAATATGCATTTAAGACTGTAAATTATAATCTAAAAAAGTGATGAACACAATAAAGCATCAATAATTATAATTCAATAATATTATATACATTAAAACAAAATGGACCAATCTGCATAATGAGTACTTTTACTTTTGGTATTTGAAGTATATTTTTTTGTTGCTAATACTTTTGTACTTCTAGATTATTTAGACATTTCAAATTTATTCCAAGTGTTTCACAAACCCCAATTGTTTTTTTCTTTTTAATTTAATTGTATTCATCTTTTCCATTCATTACATTTAATTTGTTGTATAATTTATTATATTTCTATACTTTATTTTATTTATTTTTTTACAATGAAATATATTTACTAATTTTTATTTTGTAATGAAAAATCCGTACTTATGTAACTACTGTATTGAACTTTCAAAATAATTAAAAAAAATAATAAAAATACTTGCACTGAAGTAAAATAACTGGGTACTTATTCTACCTCTGTATATTGATATAATTTTGTTTGTATATTGTTTCATAGTGTTTTTAAATGCTGCTGCAGCACCGCTTGTTGCCACATGACATTTTTATTCCAAGTGTTTGACAGACCCCAATTGTTTTTTTTCTTTTTAATTTAATTAAAAAATAAGTACATTTTTTAACTTTCCTTACATTTTATTTGTTGTATAATTTATTATATTTCCATTTCTCAATATATATATATATATATATATATTAAAGTGAAATATATTTACTGATTTTTATTTTGTAATAAAAAATCTGTACTTATGTAACTAATGTATTGAACTTTCAAAATAAAGTATTAAAAAAAAATCTTTTGTACTTGAAAAACAGAGTATTTCTATACTGTGGTATAAATACTTACACTGAAGTAAAATAACTGGGTACTTCTACCTCTGTATATTGATATGATATTATTTCATAGTGTTTTTAAATGCTGCTGCAGCACCTCTTGCCGCCAGATGATGTCCCTGTTGCTCTGCTTGCTGCTCCTCCAGCAGACTGCTGCTTTTATTTATATATTTTTAGTGTTTTATTCATTTTCTTTGGCTCCTGCTGGATGTCGGTCAGTAAGGCAAGTGGGCGGGAACCTCATCAGCCAATCAGGAGCCCTCCTCACTTTCCCGGCACAACGTCGTCCTCTCCCATTGGTCACACCCCCTCCGTGCTGCCTCCTGATTGGCTGATCGCTGTTACCGGGGTGGTGTGGGGAGAGAGAGGGAGAGCCGGAGCTCCGGTTGTATAACACAACACGTAACAGCGCCGCTGTCGTCGAGCAGAAACTTCATATACAATGTGTTTATATAAAGAAACACCGAGTTAACCCCGTTATCGGCTCTCCCGGTCACGTTTACAGCTGACCTAAATTCACAGACGAACAAACAACAAACGGAAGTGATCAGGAACAAAAATGTATGGAAGACTGGAAGTGACTTTTTTATCTGAAGGTCATAAATTAAAGGTCCCATATTGTAAAAAAGTGAAATTTTCATGTCTTGTATATTATAAAGCAGGTTTAAGTGCTTTATAAATACTGCTAAACTATTAAAACGCTCAATAAACGCAGAAATACACACAGCAGCCCATACTCAGAAATTGTGCGTTTGAAACAAGCTGTTAGGATTTCTGTCCATTTGTGATGTCACAGAGCCGCAGTCGTCGAGCAGAAACTTCATATACAATGTGTTTATATAAAGAAACATCGAGTTAACCCCGTTATTGGCTTTCCCGCCTTTTTTATGGTCACGTTTACAGCTGACCTAAATTCACAGACAAACAAACAACAAAGAGGAAGTGAGCAGGAACAAATGTATGGAAGATTGGAAGTGACTTTTTTATCTGAAGGTCATAAATTAAAGGTCCCATATTGTAAAAGAAGTGAGATTTTCATGTCTTTTACAATATAAAGCAGGTTTAAGTGCTTTATAAATGCTGTTAAACTATCAAAACGCTCAGTATACGCAGAAAATACACAACAGCCCGTATTCAGAAATTGTGCATTTGAAACAAGCTGTTAGGATTTCTGTCCATTTGTGATGTCACAGCGCCGCAGTCATCGAGCAGAAACTTCATATACAATGTGTTTATATAAAGAAACACCGAATTAACCCCGTTATCAGCTCCCCCGCCTTCTTTATGGTCATGTTTAGTGACTTTTTTATCTGAAGGTCATAAATTAAAGGTCTCATATTGTAAAAAAGTGAGATTTTCATGTCTTTTATATTATAAAGCAGGTTTAAGTGCGAAAGCAGAAAAAGAGAATAGTTTAGTTTGAAAAACGATTCAAACGACGAATCATTTTGGCTCATTTATTAAAAAACATTTGTGATGAATGTGATGATCGTGTGTGTTCAATCTGGCACACATCAGTAAAAAACAAACAAAAGAAACATTTAAGTGCAACTTTGTTGTTGAACACTTTGAGTCGATACTAACACACAAAACAACTAACGTGACGTGAAATACCTGTACTGTATATGTGTAATATGTAATACCTGTAGTGTATATGTGTAATGTGTAATACCTGTACTGTATATGTGTAATATGTAATACCTGCAGTGTATATGTGTAATGTGTTATGCCTAAAACAAAATGTCACTTGATGAAATGTAATGCAGTGAGAAAGAACAAACTACATACCAACATGTATTTTCGTGGTAAATTTTTATTATAAAAGCCATATTCTGCACCATCGCTTACAGGCAAATGTTCAGAAATGGGATTATTCCGATATAAGCCGTTATTATTAAGAATAACATTTAATAACGAGGTATTTTATTACTGGCTACACTATGGGCCAAATCAAGCTATCAAAAAAAACAGCACTTTTTCCTCAACAAATGTTTATTAAATAATAATTATAATGTGTAAAGCAAAGATAGTAGGTAGTATCACAGTGAAGAATACTGTCCACTGACATTTTTAAAATATCAATAACTCGTACTGTCAATAAATGCAGATTGGAATACACATAACATTCATATAGATATCAATATATTTACAATATTTACAGTCACAGACAAATTAACAGAAGTAAGCTAATAATAGAAGCACGATACAGAGGCTTTGGCAAAAAAAAATAAAAAAGAGTGCATACATTTTGCTAAACGTGACATTTACACATGAAGTAAACATGATTATACACGGAGAGAGAGTACAAAAACAAGCAAGATTAAAAAAATCCAGTGCAATGTCAGGTTTTTGTTGGTTTCTGTCCGTGGATGAATAGCAGCCTGTCGCCTTCGTCCTCCTCCTCTTCCTCCTCCGTTGAGTTTTGTGGGAATAAAATGTCCTGAGCAGAGCGGGGAACTCGCTCTGTCCTCTGCTGGCTGCTCCGGCTTCGTCTACATGACTTTAGAATATCTGGATTTTAATTAAATGTTGCACGAACACCTTCTTCTTAGTCATTTGAGTTACTGTGGCATGTATACTCTGATTTCATCGTTTTGAAACACAGAAACTGTGGCAGCAGTGACAGCATTTACTGAAACACTGTTGACGTGTGCTTTTGTACGCTGACCGGCTGCAAAACATCGGCGCAATTTTCCAAATTTGTTTGGTTAAAGTGATCACAAATTGGAAATCTAAATGGTTACTTTCTCACCTGAAAAAAAATTAAACTTAATAACAGTTTTTTTAAGGCTTAAAAAATGCTTTTTGGCAAGTAAAGGATGATAACCATGGATGTTTTAACATTGGTGACAGGCAATGCTAAGCACACAACATGACGTGATGTGGAAGCATCCTAGTTCAGGTAGAGAATAAGGTGAATAAAAGCTTATCTAAGTCTGGCAGTCTGAGGTGTCCTAAAAAGGCCAGAAGATAAACCCCAGATAACAACATGACTTTTCCTTTATTTGTTTTTATCCAACCAACAGTTTAGTTTTCTGGAGTGTAATGAAGGTTTCAGCCTCACAGGGTCGCTGGTGCGTCTGTAGAAAGTAGAAAGGGAAGTTTTATCCAAAATAAAAGTTAACGAACAACGCTCTGGTCTTCATGCCACAGTTACCCGTTTAAAATGAGATTAAGGCGGTTCTGTTGATGTGAACGTAGCCGGAGCTCAGTGACTGTCTGTGTGCACCAGCAGAGTTTGATTTGTAGAAAAGATCCCCCTGATGTGGAGCTGATTGAAAGTCACAGTTTAACCTGTAGGTGTCCCCGTCCCCGTCCCCAAACACACCACACCTCGGGGTCCTGAGTGAGTCTGTTAGTTGGCAGTGGTGACCAGCATGCCAACAGGAAGTGCGGGGCCTCTGTTTTGGCCCTTGGGCAGAGCCACTTTGTTGAGGTCTCGGGTCTCGGCGGGCCACGACGACGTCCTCTTGGTGGTCATGTGCCGCCGGGCGTGTTTGGTCAAGTGGTCGCTGCGCATGAAGCGCCGGTCGCACACGTTGCAGACGAACTTCTTCTCGCCGGTGTGCGTCCGGCGGTGGCGGGAAAGCTCGTCGGAGCGGGCAAACTTTTTGTCGCAGCCCTCCCAGTGACAGCTGAACGGCTTCTCACCTGCAGAGGAAGAAGACGGGACGGTTAGTTTTTATCTTTTTAATTTGGAGTAATGTTGAAGCCTTAGTTTTTAAATTATTTTTATCCCCGGTGTTTATTTTAATAACTTTTATTTATTGATTTTTTACATTTTATTGTAATTTTTAGTCTGTATTTAATGTTGTTTATTTCTGTTTTTTTATTTTATTTTATTGGGCTGCAAGTTTGCATGAAAGGTGCTATGTAAATAAATAAATTTGAGTGATGTACAAACAAAACAACATACTTTATCACTAAATAATAATCATGTTTAAGTTATTGTTTTACAGCTAAAGTTGATTTCATTTTTCAGATAATTATATTGTTTTAGTAAGAAGCTCTTAGGTCACAAAGTTAACATGCAAACAAGGAGGTGGAGGATATTATTGTTATTATTTTTTCTTAATTAGTTTTGGTTAATCTAGCTCAGAATGTAGGAACAAATTCTCACCCAATAAAGAAGTTTATCTGAAAAAAAATCCCCAAAATGACATTTGGCGATACATGGTTTTCACCGGAAGTGAACAGGAAATGACTTCAGGTTATTTTGTCCCCTTACCTGTGTGTGTGCGCAGGTGAGCCTTCAGGTGGGAGCTCTTGAAGTAGGTTTTCTTGCAGCCGGGGAAGTTGCAGACGTAATTTCGTCTGCGGGAGAAGTCGGCCTGCGAGGCGCCGCCGCTCGCTCCCGTCGGCATGTAAACGGGTGCCGGGGCCAATGGGAGGAGCTTGGTGTTGCCCAGGGTCATGACAGTCTGCGGGCCCTGCTGCGTCTGAGAGACGGACGCCTGGGGGACCACGAACATCACGGTCCCCTGCGGCACGGCGGAGCCCACCAGCAGAGGCTGGGCGAAGCTGGAAGGAGACTGGGGCAGGATGGGCTTGGGCCCCCCCTGAGTCTGCACCTGAACCGGAGCCTGGACGAAGGCGGAGATCATCCCCGTCCGGCTGCTCACCGGGAAAACCTGGCAGAGCACCGGCGAGGAGGAGACCGGAGTGGAAGAGGAGCAGGAAGACAGCGGGGAGGAGTGAGGAGGAGACGCTGAGGAGGGAGGAGAGGACGGGCAGTCAGCTACGTCCTTCTCCTCTGGAAGAGTCTCTGGAGTTCCCGGCTGAGGCGGCGTGGAGGTTTCTGTCGGCTGGTTGGGGGGTGGAGGAATGCTGAGGCTGTCGGCAGTGTGACGGATGACGCTGGTGACCATCGCTCTGCCGGGCGGAGCCACACAGGACGACTCTGTCTGAGGTGGAAGTGCTGAGGTCTCTGAGGTGAAGGAGGAGGGCGGAAGGAGGCAGGTGTAGGAGTCACTGAGGAGGAGGGCGGGGCCGGCGCTGAGGACAGGGCGGGGTAAGACGGGCCTGGAGGCGGGGCTCATGGCTGTGGTGGTGGTGGTGGTGGTGAGGACAGCGGCGGTGGAGGCTTCGGCGAAGCTCGGACTGTGAGGTGGAGTCATACACTGACGGAGGTAACAAGAGACGATTATCAATGATTAACAGACACATTTATTCTGATTAATCAATTAATCAGTCAACTGAAAATTCTGTTATTTTTTGAGAAAAATGCCAAAAATGAGTTTTTCATTTGATTTGATGATGTGATTTTTCACTATTAATTTAAAGACGGCACAATTAATAATAATTAAATACTTGTTATTTTATGTTTCTTTTCTATAAATTATTTGATTATGAAAATAATAACTTATTTCTTTTGAATAAATTATATTTCACATTATGATTTATATAAGAATTATTATTAGTAATAAAAGTAACAGTAGCTGCCACATTATCACAATGTAAAATTATTACAATTACTGTAAACATTTATTTACTTTATCTAACAAAAACATCATATAAAAATCAATACATTTCAAGTTAGGGCCGGGCAATATGAGGATATATATCGTCAAAACGATATAAAAATGTCTATCGCATATATTTTTCTACATCATTTATATATATATATATATATATATATATATATACTGTAAATATATATAAATATATATAACATTTCCACCACCTATACTACTAATAATCATTTTTTTATGATTTGCATTATTTTGCAATTAAATAAAAATCAGAAAATATAATAAACATACAATATTTTAAATAACAGATAATGTAAATAATTTTTTACTTATTACTGTATTTACTACGAATTATTATATAATGATATTATTATACAACCAATAGTCATTTAAAAGCCAAAAGCCTGTTTATGATTTAATAAAGGTAGATTTATTAAATGTGTCTCACCAGTGAGGACAGAGCGATCAGGTCTTTGGGAGTGTCCGCCCCCTCCGGGTGGAGATGGATGGAGTCACAGGAGTCGGAGGTGGGGGTCAGTGGGCGGGGCTTGTGCGACCTTTGACCCCAGAAGCTCATGCTGACCAGCGCCTCGGCGGCCTCCAGGTCGTGGTACTCGATGCATGGCTTCAGCTCCATGGTCGTCACCGTCCGGCCGTCCATGCGGTCAACCTGAGGAAGACCAGGAAGTAAAAAGATGATTAAATTATTTTGTATTTAAAGTACAATCTTTGCGGGATCAAACAACAGCAACAACAGCACCACTGATATTGTATGAAATTGCTAAGGAAGTCAATATTGGCACCATTTTGCTTCGATAAAACCCATGTGTTTCCTACATGGACATTTTAGACTTTTGGAAAAGTTTCCAAAAATAAATAAACTTTCAGTTCATTGAAACTCATTAATTCATCCACTGTGGTGTCTCAGGGACACTAAACCGGGTTTAATCCATGTTGACTCCATGATCTCAGTTGTAGACGGGTCCGGTTGCAGGTTTTATTTAATTAACAGGGCGAGGTCAGAAATCTGTGATGGTTTTAAAACGTTAAATATATCCTGCTGGTACAACATGAGGTCATCACTAACACTATAATCTCTCACAAAGGATTATACTATACATCCGTAAACAATCCCGCTAACAAACTGAACTGAACTGCCTTTATCTGTTTCACAGCAGCTTTAAAATATAAATTGGGATGGGATCCCAAATGTGTTTTGCCTGACGATTCTGTCTCTTCTGTCTGTGTCCAGAAAGTTAATGACGTAAACAACATGTCTTCTTCTTCCTTTCACAGCAACTTTACATATGAGTTGGGATTCCAAATGTGTTCAGCTGAGTCCCCAGAAAATCAGTTTAGACTTGACAGCAAACAAACAGCAGCAGCAGGGATGCAAAATGTTGCCTGAGTTGGGGATCCCAAATTACAGGTTACATATGGGTTGGGATTCCAAATGTGTTCTGCTGAGGCCCCACATGATTTCTGGTACTTCTCTAATGAAAATATAAATGTTTTTTTGTGTCCAGAAAGTTTGAGAGCTAAAGACGTGAACAACTCTTCCTTTCACTGCACCTTTAAATATGAGTTGGGATCCCAAATGGCTTCCTGGACATAAAAATGCGTTGATGCTCTGCAACATAATTGAATAATTTATAAGTTCTTTTGTGTCCATAAAAAAGTTTGACTTGACAACAAACTATCAGAAGCAGCAGGGATGCAAAATGTTGACTAAGTTGTCTTGGTGACATTTACTGTAACAACTTCACAACTGCACATCAGCTAGTAAGTTAATATGAACAGCTAACATGAACAGCCAACACTATTAAATGCAAATTTGGGAATCCAAATGTGTTCTGCTGAGTCCCCACATTATTTCTGGTACTTATTTAACGAAAATAAAAAATATTGTTTTGTGTCCAGAATGTTTGATAGCTAAAGATGTGAACAAGTGTCTTGTTCTTCCTTTCACAGCAACTTTAAAAATGAGTTGGGATCCCAAATGGCTTTCAAGGCATGAGTCAGACTGGCTCCCAGTTAAGGGACTGTTCCTTCTCAAATGAAAATATGTTGATGCTACATCATGTTTTAAAATTTTATGTCCAGTAAAGTTTAGACAGCAAACTAACAGCAGCAGCAGGGATGCAAAATGTTGACCGAGTTGGGATCTGCTGAGTTCCCACATGATTTCTGGTACTTCCCTAATAAAAATAAAAATGTTCTTTTGTCTCCAGAAAGTTTGATAGCTAGTCACATAATCACCTTCTTCTTCCTTTCAAAGCAACTTTAAATATGAGTTGGGATCCCAAATGGCTCTCTGGACATGAGTCAGACTGGCTCCCAGTTAAGAGACTGTTCCTTCTCAAATGAAAATGTGTTGATGCTATATATTATTTTTAAATTTTACGTCCAGAAAATAAGTTTAGACAGCAACAACAAACGGCAGCAGCAGGGATGCAAAATGTTGACTGACTCGTCCTTTTACTGCAACGACTTCATAAGTGGACATCAGCTGTTCCTCAAACCAGCAATCTATTTTTCTTTCTTTCTTTCTTCTTCTTCCTTTGGGAACGAAAGCGCACACCACCCATCTAATTACCAATGATGTCACTGTTTTCCTACTTCCTGTTGAGCTGCACTACCACAATAAAATAATAATAATAAAAGTGTGAGGTTAAAATATGAGTAAATGTGGGGGTGGACAAAGGGGGCTCCTGCGATAAGTTGGCTGGCATCTGGCGAAAGCTCAGCTGCACGTACAGGAAGGGCGGAGGGAGGGCGAGCGAGGGGCGAGAGACATAGATATATATATAGATAGAGAGAGAGAGAGAGAGAGAGGGGCCCCTCTGCAGCGTCTCGCTCAGCACCGGACCTGAATGGGAACCTCCCCTGCACCCAGAATAGATGACGGGAGGTGGCGTGCCAGATATTACACCCACCCCCCTCACCATCACCATCACCAAACAAGCCCCGCCCCCACCGCCTCCCTCATTTGCATGCACCGACTCACCCCAAAGAGAGAGAGAGAGAGAGAGAGAGAGGAGGAGAGAAAGAGAGAGAGAGGAAGCCTCAAACAGGAAGTACAGTTGGAGAAAACAAATCTGTTGCAACAATCGTGCACCGGCGCTGAAATTTCCCACGCACAAAATCACACAAACACATCACAGCACAAAATGAGATTACAGCAGCATCATCAACAACACTAGTATTATTATTAATGTGTAATTAAATTATCTAAATTATTAATAGAACAGCTGTTTGACTGATTCAGCCCAGACAGCCAGGATTTATTGATTTTATTTTTATTTTATTTTATTATTATTGGTGTGATTTTATAGTGTTTGTGTTGTTGTTTCCTCTGCTGTCTCTTTGTTGTGCTGCAGCTGCTGCTGCCTTCAGGTGAACAAAACCGAGCCTCAGTCTGATTAATCGATCAGTTTCATTGACAATTGACATTGACTGGTTACTCAAATGTTAATTTGCTGTTTTTTTTATGATATTAAACTGAATATTTTGGGTTTTGAACATTTGACATTTTCACTTTTTTATACACCAAAATTAATTAGTTGGCATATTAATTTACAACAGAATAAAAAAATATTGATGTAATTATTGTAACAACTTTCTTTTTCCTTTTATATTATTTTTGATTTAACATTTTGTGCATGTTTGACTGATAATATTTGAATTTTCATTGACAAATCCTGTTTTTTTAATGATATTAAACTGAATATTTGGGGGTTTGAACAGACAAAACATGCACTCAACTTTCTTTTATCTACTATATTATTATTGATTTAACATTTTGTGCATGTTAGACTGATTTTTATCATTTATTACCACATGATATTTTTATATTTTAACATCACGATTTATCAATTAAATCATGCAGAGTGAGAGAAATCATTAGCTGCACTTTATACAGCTAAATTAATTATATTCACCAAAATCTTATATATTAATTTACAACAGAATAAAAAATATTGATGCAGTTATTGTTATGGCTTCACTCAACTTTCTTTTATCTACTATATTATTAATAATTTAACAATTTTTACATGTTTGACTGATAATATTTGAATTTTCATTGACAACTGACATTGACTGGTTATTCAAATGTTAATTAGCTGTATTTTAGGCTTTTTGGGGGGTTGCACAGACAAAACATGCACATTTCATACACCAAAATTAATTAGTTGGCATATTAATTAACAACAGAATAAGATATATTGATGCAGTTATTGTTACAACTCTACCATATTATTGTTAATTTAACATTTTGTGCATATTTGACTGATATTATTTGAATTTTCATTGACAATTTCTGTTTTTTTAATAATATTAAACTGAATATTTTAGGGTTTGAACAGACAAAACATGCATTACTCTTTTATTTGATCTACTATATTATTTGTAATTTAACATTTTGTGCATGTTTGACTGATAATATTTGAATTTTCATTGACAATTGACAGGTTACTCAAATGTTTATTTTTTATGACATTAAATTGAATATTTTAGGGTTTGAACAGACAAAACATGCACATTTTATACACCCAAATTAATTAGTTGGCATATTAATTTACAACAGAATAAAAGATATTGATGCAGTTATTGCTACAACTTTCTTTTATCTACTTTATCATTACTAATTTAACATTTTGTGCATGTTTGACTGATAATAATATGACATTTTGACATTTTAACATCATACAGTGAGAGAAATCCTAAACTGCAGTTTATAAAATAATAATAATTATATATAATAATCATCTCCTCCTGATTCATCTCAGGAAACAACAAAGACAACTAGATTCTACTAATAAACAATAAAAAAACAACTTGATGCTTATGAGGCAGAGATGCATTGCAGTGATGCAACTGTTGTTGAACACATAGCAACACTCAGTCAGTCACTGGGTTCAGTCTGACCTCAGGTAAACCAGCAGACAGATAAAACACAACTATAAAACACGAGCTGACCGGAAGCAGGCTGTGCAGCAGCTGCAGGAGGAGCTCACCTGAGACCCAGCTGTTATGCATGTGCAGGTAAAACTGCTCAGGTGTAATAATAATAATAATAATTATAATAATAATAATAATAATAATAACATGCATACAACTTGTTTATAATGAAAGATATATAAGAGAGTTTTCAGGTGATGGAGGAGAGGAGGAATCACCTGAGACCATGTTGTTATGCATGTGCAGGTAAAAAGGCTCAGGTGTAATAATAACACACCTCAAGTGCAACTTTGTTTACATTTTATTTATTACATCTACCCTACCTATTTTACAAGTGCAATTACCTCTGTTTACATTACATCTATTTTTTATATTAACCTGTTATATGTTTTACCTGCCTCATTTAGTCTTTAATCAAGTATTTGTTTTAAAGCACTGACCAGAAGTGGCAACATGTGAATCTCGTTGCATTTAATACAATGACAACAAAGCTTTCTATTCTATTCTCTATTCTAACATGCAACAACTTGTTTATAATGAGATATATATATAAGGCAGTTTTCAGGTGATGGAGGAGAGGAGGACTCACCTGAGACCAGTTGTTATGCAGGTAAAAAGGCTCAGGTGTAATAATAATACTCCTCAAGTGCAACTTTGTACCCTTCCTCCTATTTTACAAGTGCAATTACCTCTGTTTACATTACATCTATTTTTATATTTTATACTTCTAGTGTAACACTTCTGTTTACATTTATTTATTACATCTACTTTATCTGTTTTATTTGCTTTATAACTGGACTCACCTGAGACCAGCTGTTATGCATGTGCAGGTAAAACAGCTCAGGTGTAATAATAATAATAATAATAATAATAATAATAATAATAATAACAACATGCAACAACTTGTTTATAATGAGATATATATAAGAGAGAGTTCTCAGGTGATGGAGGAGAGGACTCACCTGAGACCAGCTGTTACGCAGGTAAAACAGCTCAGGTGTAATAATATAATAATAATAATAATAATAATAACATGCAACAACTTGTTTATAATGAGAGATCAGGTCCAGGTACTGTAGGAGAGGAGGACTCACCTGGCAGCAGTGCTCCTGCAGGAGCGTGAGGAGCAGGTAGAGTTGCAGCAGGTAGAGGACATAAAGCGGAGACAGGAGACAGTAGCGGAGTGTGAGCAGTCAGTCAATAATCAGCCTCTCTGCTCTGCCAGCAGACTGGCTGCAGCTGAGTGGAGCCAGCACACACACACACACACACACACACACACACACACACACACACACACACACACACACACACACACACACACACACACACACACAGAAACAAACCTCACAGCAGTCTGGCGGGTGGTAACGAGCAGCCAATCAGAGCTAAAGGTGTAGCGGGCCGCAGCCAATCAGAGGCCGAGGCGGTGCGTGGTCGCTACGTGGCCGGGCTGTGATTGGTCGGCGGCGGGGTGCGTGTCTGTCGGGGGGCGTGGCCTCGGAGTCAGCGGTGTCACAGTAAACCCGATGAACCCAAAGCGCGCTCGAACTGGGGGAAAGGTTGGGAAGCAGACGAGGAGAGGCGCGAGAGGCGCGAGGCGCGAGGAGAGAGAGAGGCGCGAGGCGGGACCGCGACACCCCCCCGGCCGCGGGGACGCGCACGACAGACATGTAGTAGTGAACAACTGAAAATATAACATATATAAATATATATTTTATATATATATTTATATAGTATATTCAACTGATACCATATAAATATATATATAAAATATATATAAAAATATATATATAATACAACAGATACCATATAATATATATATATATATAATATAATACAACTGCAGATATACCATATATACAATATATATAATACAACGGCAGATATACCATATATACAATATTATATAATATATATATAATATATATATAAAACAACTAATACTACATAAAATATATATGTAACATAACTAATACCATATATACATGTAGAAATATATATATATAAAATATACAACTAATACCATATATACATGTAGAAATATATATATATAAAATACAACTAATACCATATATACATGTATAAAAATATAAAATACAACTGCAGATACCATGTAGAAATATATATTTATAATACAACTGATACCATATACATGTGCAAAAATATAAAATACAATATAAAATACAACTGTAGATACCATATACATGTACAAAAATACAAAATACAATATAAAATACAACTTTAGATACCATATACATGTACAAAAATATAAAATACAATACAAAATACAACTGCAGATACCATGTACATGTAGAAAGTCATTCTCTAAGTCATAGATTTACAAGAAAAAAAGTTGTATTATGAGAATAAAGTCATAATATTATAAAGTAGTAATTTTACGTGTTATTTTACAACGTTTTTCTCGTAATATTATGACTTTATTTTCTAAATCTTTCGGAAATTTTTTTTCCCCTGAATTCGGCCCTAATACTCCGTCGTACTTTCCCAATATAAGTCTATGGGGAAAAAGTCGTTTTGGATCCAATGGCATCACGTGACGGACACGGAAGTTGTAGTACCGCCGTTTGGCCACTACGAAAATTCGGATCAACGACTGCCGCTCTTCCTGGGGGCTTGGAGGGAACCAGGAAGATGTTAACTTCCGGTCGGACTACGAAAATACGCCTGGAGCTCGCTATATAAGACATTAAATAAGACTGAGGAAACTACTGTTTCGACTGCTGGTTAGCTTCAATGCAAACTGAGTGTTTTTGTTTCTTTTAGAAGCAGCATGCTTCATGTCGGCTGCAGCAGATAAAAGTCCACAGGATTTTTTTTCTTTGGGGGGCATTACGTTGATTCTGGGTATTATATATCAACTCAGACGTGTGCATCTTAAATACTGTTAAAGAAAGAAACAAAGAATAGACAAAAGGCAGAAACATCAGCTCAGGTCCTGCAGCTCGGAGGCCCTCAACATATTTCTTTATTGTCTTCTTCCTGTACCATTTTCCTCTCTGCTCTCACCTCCTCCTCCTCCTCCTCCTCTTCCTCCTCACCCCCTCCCCACCGGGCCGATGAACCCGGGGACTCCTATGCGCGAGGTTGTAAACAGCCTCTCCAGTAAAGAATTCCAGGGCGGGGCTAGAAGGCAGCCGGAGCACCCCCCCACCCTCCCATTCCCTCACATACTCGTGCACACGCCGGCCCAGCACCGGTTCCTTTGTTGTGGCTGCATGTTAACCCGTTAAGCTGCGGCGAGGGGCTGGAGGTCGAGCCGCCACCGCCACCACCACCACCACCACCATCATCACCATCACCATCACCATCATTGTGACATGAACAAACAGGCGAGGAGGGGTGAGGAAGGTGGTGGTGGAGGTGATGGAGGGCTGTGGTGATACGTCATCCTGTCTGAGATAGAGGCAGACAAAGAGCTCGGTTCATTCCCCCATCGCCGTTCTGTGATGTGATGCTTCATCTATCAGCGTTAGATTCAGAAAAGTCCTCACATACCCGGCCTCACATCGGCCTCACATCACCCCCTTGCCTCAAAACACCTCATGGCAGCGGCGGCCTGGCGTGTACGGCGCACAGCGCGCACACAAACCAACAGCCTTATTGCTCAAAGTGAATTAGCTCAACATGCTGCCGGTATAGCAGAGAGTAAACTCTCAGAGAGAGAAAACTGGGACAAAAGCAGGAATCTGGCAGCAGGCAGGGGTGACGTGAGTTCATTTTCATTTTCAAGTTCAGCGAGGTTGTGAAATAAAAAAAAAAAGGGAAAAGGAAAACACACACACAGGCGGTCCGTCCATAAAAAAAAAAAACGGTTTCCAGGCAGAAAACACTCCCAGACTTGTGCAGGAGGAAAAAGACGGAGCTCAGCCAGCTGTTTGCAGGATGAAGTCAGAGCGAGGAACCGGCAGCAGACTCTGATCATTAACTAAACTCATTATGTTGCACTGCATTGTGGGGGAAACAAAACACAGTATTACCTGGAGGTTTGAGATGAGATAACAACGTTGCGTGTGACAACGCTGCGTATAACAAGGTTGCTTAAAACAACGCTGTGCGAGACAACGCTGAGTTTAACAATGTTGCTTGTAACAACATTGCTTGTAACAACGTTGCACGTAACATTGCGTAACAACGTTGCGTATACCAACCATACCAACCGAAGTAAAAAGCTAACGTTATAAACAAACTACACCACGGTCGTATGAACGCAACACATGCACACAACGAGGCTGTAAAGGAGGACGAGTCGGCGTGATGACGTTTAGTAGTCTCACATTTAGAACATTTTCTAAAGTGACGACAGTTTGCAAAGTTTTGAAAATTAGAACATTTTTTTTTTTAAAAATAAGATATTTTGGAAATTGAGGATGTTTTTGGACATTTTGTCCCATTCTCACCACACAATGTAAATACGCCTGAAAGGCAGAAATAAATCCTCTCCTCTGGTTTCTGTGTGTGTGTATGTATGTGTGTGTGTGTGTGTGTGTATGTGTGTGTGTGTGTGTGTGTGTGTCCCTGCACATTACTGCAGGGTCAAAGGTCGCCCCTCCTTCAAGACTTCCAAGAATCAGACTTCCAGGAACAACAACCCTTTGACACGCTCACATTGCTCATGTTCATGTTCAGACTTTGCTGCTGTTTGAAAAAAAAAATACAAAATACACAGTTTAAATCCTCCTCCATGTGTTTGTAGTCAGTTTAACATCATGTGTTCGGTTTGTTTCTCACTTCAGTGTCTGAAGCAGCAGTATACTGTTGCTATGGTTACATGCAGGTTAATACACCTGATTTGGACTAATTTAGAAAGACAAAGGCATCCAGTGCCGTCCTCTCAGATCAGACCAGAACTTTTAGTCCCTGGCGGGAGGGATTCACAGTGGATCAGTGACGAGTCAAAGTGAAAACACTTCGACAGCAATATATATCAACGATTCCCAGCACAGATCTCCAGACGAAAAAGATAAATATGCTCCTTCGTACACTTCCCTCAGCAAATTATTTTTTTATTTGGTCCGCTTTGATTTGTGCACTGTGAAGCCGAACCAGACTAAATATAAAACTAACCAAAAGTATTAATTTCACTGGTGAGTATTAATCTGATCCTGATGAGCCAAACGGACAACGGCTGGTGAGAGAGCCCTTAGTTTAATCTCTGAGTTTAGCTGTTTTAGATTAGTCCCCGAGGTTAGCCCCAAAGTGTAGTCCCCAAGATTAGTCCCAGAGGTTAGCCTCAAAGTGTAGTCCCCAAGATTAGTCCCAGAGGTTAGCCTCAAAGTGTAGTCCCCAAGATTAGTCCCAGAGGTTAGCCTCAAAGTGTAGTCCCCAAGATTAGTCCCAGAGGTTAGCCTCAAAGTGTAGTCCCCGAGATAAGCCCCAAAGCGTAGTCTCCAAGATTAGTCCCAGAGGTTAGTCCCAAAGTGTAGTCCCCAATGTTAGCCCCAAAGTGTAGTCCCCAAGGTTAGTCCCAAAGTGTAGTCCCCAATGTTAGCCCCAAAGTGTAGTCCCCAAGGTTAGTCCCAAA